>JARJDX010069259.1:0-11207 GCA_030264735.1 Gymnusa sp. GC000175 | reverse complement strand
GCAGTGACACCAAAGGGCGACACTCCCACACGACAACCACCTACCACCAAAACATTTACTTATTGTATCTAAATACAGATTGTAAATAATATTATATTTAAATTAAAAAAAAAAAAAAAAAAAAATCTATCTTATATGAACCGCAATGTCAAATAAAAAAATAAAAAATTTAAATACTATTAATTTATGTAGATTTTAAAATACAAATCAAATCACATGACCCAAAATGCGTGTGACTATGATGTCACGACTTTAGTCAACTGCTATTGTAGAATCCGCTGTCAAACGTATAGTATTTAATTTATTATAATTCATATAATTTTATAAATATTATCAAAAATATTATCGGAAAGGGTTTTACCAAATACATTTATGTCAATGTCAGTGTGAAATCATTCGTAATTAAAAATGTCACAAACTAGCCCGGCACTTTGCGTTGCGTCGTTATCGATTCAGCATAAAAAAATATATGTGCAATGACCGAATTGTCTGTGGTAAATATATTTATATTTATTATATATTTACTTTATAGATTAATCTAATTTGCAAATGTTAATTCTGTTTATTAGAAGTAAGTTTTGATAATTTGCCTGTAATAATTTAGATCGCCACAAGTTTTTTTTTATCTACAGATTAAAATATAATCTGTAGAAAATTAATTAATCATAGTTAATTTGTACTAATTAGACAGACGTAATTTTTTAGGTTATTATCTGGCAAAAATTTCCCAGTTTCTTTGCTAATTTAATTTTCTTTGTTTTATTTGTTTTTGTAACATTGTACATTTTTTTCATTTAACATTTGTTGACTGCTTAAAACTCTTATTAACTTTTTATTTTTAAGATTTGCTCAACCAATTATTGCTGTATATTTTTTATAAACACTGGTGACGCCTTCGAAAGGAAGGTCATTGGTGAAGAAACTTCTACTACACCCAAGAGCTTAAAATCTACGGTTTGATAGGAGACTATACCATTACCATCTGACTTAAAGTTATTAAAGTGTCTAGGAGTCCAACTGTTTTCGATCCTGATCAAAGGGGGAATCCTGGCATTGTTGTGACAAGCAACCACACTTTGCAACGGAATTAAGAAGCATAAGTAACTCCATTTTTTATTTATAACTAAATTGATTTAATTTTCTTTTACCTAATCAATCTTAGCAGCTTATATCGACCAACGTGGGGCGCAAAAATTCTCTCTTCGTTGTTGTCAACTGGTTGGGATCAGCTGCTCTCAGCTTGATTCTTGCATATGACATCCCCTAGCAAGAAGATGGCAGGAAGTAAGAATTTTAGCGTCTACGCAGTGTCAAGTCAATTTTTATTCGCCAATATTTGAAACAAAAACGACGTTACAAGATTATAATACGAAACACACTTGAGAATTTGGATTGAATGCGCTTGTTACAAAGGGGAGATATTTTATTATTGCAAGCAAATAATCCTAAACATTTACCTTGTTAATCTAATTTCCCTTAAAGCCTAAAAAGGAAAATAAAGTAATCGTGCGAAAAAAATTGTGATTATATCAGATGTGTGTGTAGGCTAAACGAATTCTATAAACTAGGGATTTTTAACCAAAGGATTGTGCCAGTGGGGGTCGTAGTATATATTTTTTGATTTACTCCAAAAAGTAACCTCTATTTATCATGTTTACTTACATCTCCAGCATATGTCTCGTAGGCACGTATAACAAGTAATTTTTGTAATATAAATGCTACGATGCAGATACTCAACAAAGTGTAGTATGGTATATTAATCTTATCCGGTTTTAATTTTTGCTGGTCTGAACACTTGCCGATAGATGTGAATGTTACCGAAGATGTCTGAATACTTATACTCTTTTGGTTTTTGGTTTCAACTACCACACCAGTCAAGTAATTCCACTCGTGTGCCACAATTTCACATATATTTTTACGGTTTTTTAAGCCGCAAAGTGTCGTAGGACTGATGAGAAAGTTTTCTCCCTTTATGAGGAGCTAGCGTTTTTTGGAATTTCAATCATAAATTTTACAGGAATCGTGAAAAAAACCTAGTATGTATGAAGAATTTGCGACAAATTTTAATAAATGCTATGGCAATAGTAACCCATAATAAACTCTCTTCATTTTCGTCTAAGGCTTCAACTTCCTTAAAGTGGTTCACGCGTAAATAATGACTCAAAAAAGAAACTGAATTATTTTCCTCTTTTGATCGTAATTATTAATTTATTAATTTTTTTAATTATTAACATTATCTGTAACTTATTTATATAATTTAATTGATGTTTTAAATAATATTAATATAAATAATATTAAAAATACTTACGTGGTAGAAGCGTCGAATTAAATGTGACAACAGCGAATTTAAATTTGAATGTGTGTGTGTTGCCAAACTTTCCGCTTTCTAGGTAGCCATTAATTTTTAACCCCAAAAAAATATTTTAAACTTCTATTTTTAAGTTGGTTTTAACGGTAACAGGGGTTTTTAAAAACATTAATGAACTCTATAAACATTCTTTTTTCTTATATTTTTGGTTGTTTAAAGTTGGAAAGATTAATCTTCAAAAATACAATTAGTCCCATGTATAAGGATTTAAAAAATGTGATTTTTATTAATTTTTTTCTCAAAAACTAGACGGTGAAGATTGTGGATAGTTGTATGATACACTATTCTATAACTGTAGAAAATTTAAAGCCTCAAAGTTAAGATTTTCAATAACCCAATAGATCGCGTGAACCTTCTTTAAACATTTCAATCAATAATTTGTTCCAAAGGCATAATTATAAATTGTTAAGTTGCTCAAAATTTATTATTTTTAAAAAATAATTATGTCTTCAAAAATTCATAATTTTTTATAGGTGAAAGAAAAAAGCAAATTTCTGCGGGAATAATAGCCATTAATTCACTTTAAAAGTCCGAAACAGCGCGCGTGTTGTGAGCGACGCCTAATTTCAAATGGGTCCCGACGCCGTACCGTTGGACGTACGGGGTTTGGGTGCAAACAATTTTGAACAGGTTTATAGATCTATCGAGTCATTGGGCCAGAAAAAAACAGCACCGACAGTTTCCGAAAGCTAAGTGCGACAAATTTCACACCTTTCGCCTTATCGGAAAAACTGGAAATTTTCAATAATGTTTTCATGATATACAACCTATTTCAGCATATCTCTGCTTCGTAATGGGAATAAATTTATTTAAACGGGATAAAGCGAAAATTTAAACCGACTTTGTATCAAGATCCCAATGGTGGGGTTCTAAAAACGCATTCCCTGTATATACATTTTTTTGTTATAAAAAAATCTAATGAAAGTGAGGTAAACGCGTTTATCGATGCAATTGAAATTTCTAAAGACTGCGCTATCGTATGCCACCATTAAAAAAATTAATTTTGCAAAGAAATTTGGCAAAAATTTTAGATGAAGGTGTAATTGAGAAATATGAATTGTTTTGGACAGCACCCGTCGTTCTTGTACAAATAAAGATGCGGTTGTGTGTAAAATTTAGACGTTTAAACGCAAAGAAATTACTCGATTCCTACCCTCTTCCGCGTATGGACTATCTTTTACATGTGGCTATCTGACTGTTATGGACTTGCGCTCTGGTTATTGTTTCTTCAGCGGATCGAGACAAAATGGTTATTGTAACTTCTTTTAACACATACCGTTATCTTTTAGATGAAGGTGTAATTCAGGAATATGAATTGTTTTGGACAGCACCTGTCGTTCTTGTACCAAAGGAAGACGGTTCAGTGCGGTTGTGTGTGAACCATAGACGCTTGAACGCAAAGAAAGTACCCGATTCCTACCTCCTAAGTTAAGAAACGCACCAGCGACTTTTCAGCGCCTCATCGCCGTTTCCGATTGGGTCTAGATTAACGTTATTAGCGTATTTTTATGATTTGATTGTGATTTATGACTCGTTTGCTCAACAAATTAGTGATTTAAATAGGGTATTCTTACGGCTCAGACATTTTAAATTACACATAAGGCGAGAAAAATGCTTTTTCGCGTGTTATATTGTAAAATATTTGGGACATTTAATTACGCCATCCGGTTTAAAGGTGGATCCGGATAAAACAGCAGCTTTCGAAGAAATTCCTGTACCGAAAAATGTAAAGCATGTGCAGAGTTTCTCATAATGTTCTCATAGTATCGTAGGTTTATAAAAAAAACTTTGCTGATATTGCAAGACCCCTTAGCAATTTGTCTGGCGCTGAGAAAATGAGGAAAAATAAGACTGATACTTTAAAAAAATTCTAATTTGCTGCTAAAGTTAACTACTCAGCCACTAAAAGGAAGACCTTGGCAGTAATTTTTGCTTTAGAAAAGTTCCCCGAAATCTGCAGGGCTGTATCATGTTTCTGCTTTTACACCATTTTATGAAGATGTGAATGCTGTTTGAGAAATTTCGATTCAAAGGCGGTTGATGCTGGTTCATCGTAGGGACGTCTTTAGAACCATATGGGGAGTGTGTAACAAGAGGCCATGGCCATAAACTACATAAACAAAAGTGTTCACTTTGACAATATAACTTTATTTTATTTCCTCATGAACACAGTTGAATTTGTTTCCTTTTTTTATGATTGCTCTCTACCCCTTTCAATATTATTATTTCATTAGAATTTTCAATTTAAGGTAATTATAATTATTGTCTTTTTTCTGTAATCAATAAATTCTCATAAATTCCTAACAGCGAGTTATTTTTCCTAAATCATCATAGTTGAATAGCAGGACGTTATACAATCACAAACACTACGAAGAAACAAAAGCCATCTATAAAACAAATAGCTGTGATTGTTTTAAGTTATGGGCTAACACCTCCAAAAAACTGGCGTTAATACGTACTCAATAAATTTTATTATTAAACTGTGGAAGTTAGAATCTTACTTTTACAAACTATTGTTAAAATTAATTTTCAAAACTTATTTTTAGGTAAAACATTAACTAGTTATATGCATTGCACTATATACATTAAAATATAAATTAATCATGTATTTTAGTTTAGTTTACTTACTGTACTTACAGTTGTTATTTATGCTTTAATATAATTGTATTTTATAATAAATAAATTTTCATTTTAAACACTCGATCACCTTAGTGAACCACGTAACTGAAGCAGTCGATAGGATAGTCAACGCAAATTATCGCTCTACTCTCGTAGTTCTCGTGAACACCCACAAATAGGATTACAGTGCTCCACGACCACGAAGGAGATCAAGAAAATATCAGGAAACGACCAAGAAAAGAAAACAAAAGAAAAGGAAATATCAGTCGATACACCACTTCACAATTTGCGTTACATTGAATGCTATTTTAATTGAAAATTTTGTTATAAAGGTGCTTACTTTTGATACAGTTTTGAATTTAATATAAAAAGAGCTATCCAACTAAAATTAAAAAAATGGGGGTTGCCATTTAGTATTAAACAATTGACTATCGCGACGCGCAAATGGTAAATGTTACAAAAAATTGCTTGTCGTGGAAATGTAGAAAAGTAAGTACCATTTAATATTTCGTGTTGAACTTTAAAATTGGTTAAACAATAACTGAGTTATGGCGTTGGCCGGGTTTTGGTTTCCACCCGGTATGTATATATATATCGTGATGACACGTGGATAGAAGAACGGGCGGACATGCATTTTAGAATTTGGGTGATCATCTTATTGAAGAAATTCATAGTTTTCGGTCTGCGATGAATTTTAAGAGGTGGTAAACACAGCATAACGAATACAATATACTCTTTGTTTTGAAGAGTATAATAAAAAATAATATGAGATGTTGAAAAACAAACCGTGTTTTTTTATGTCCAGCAGATGTTGTTTCAGGTGCAGGAATAAAGGAACTTGATAAAAGAGAAGAACTTCCTGCCTGAAATATAATGTAGGCAGCATATACTCTAGACTCTAGACTCTTTTACGCCCAACTAAAGTACTTTCTGCATAAGGTGAGAAGGACTCTAGAGTACTTGCTACCATGAGAGTGCTTGCTGACTCCTACACCGGGCTTGATCTTCGGCCCCGAGATTTTATAATTGGCATGTGATATTCGAAGGATTATTTAGTCTTTAATAAAAATAAAAATTAGATCACCACAGAACTTTTTTTGTGAATTTATGCTATATCCGTTACTCTTGACAAAAACAACAAAAACCGTATATCTTTAAAACTTCATTTTTTTTAAATATATGATTGGAATAATCCCGCTAACGATGTTGCTTTACTAGAAAAATCACTTCGAGATACCACTTCAAAAACCACTTTCTCTAAATGAAGCGAGTCGAATACGGATATTTCCATTAGATACGCGATTTAAAAAGTTTTCATGATTATCAAAAGACCATCCTTTACTTTGTAAATTAAGGTAAAATAAGTGCCAATGGTCAAACCTAGTGTAACAGTAGGCGGAGTGCTTGCCACACTACATTCTTACATTGTGCATAACGCTAGGCATAACGCTAGGCTGCAAGTTTTAGACAAAACTTATCTGTTATTTCGTAGATTCGGAACCCGCAACAAAAAATATATGTTTGCTATGAAAATATCAGGTTTACCTTGATATAACTTTAAAAAATCAAGAAAATAAAAACTAAATAAATCTGTCACTCTTTTTCCACCAAACAAATAATTTTTGTTTTAAAAATTTTCCTATGGAAGACTTTGTTTTGAAAATATTTATTTGTTTAATTTAAATGCCGCACCCTGTATGTATTTCAAGCAAAAAAAAATTAAATTGTTTTATTAAAATACCCACGTGCTTGGTAAATGATTAGTAAAGAGTATGATCGATGTGAAAATAATATATAGTTGTCTTCGTTATTTTCGAATCTTTGGAAAAGAACTCTCAAGAAGCACTTTGCACTTTAAGTTCTTAAAAAGTTTTAAGCAAGTTTGTAGCTATTAAATAACACCTGTGTTTAAGTTTGTTTTTTTAGTTTATGATCCAAAATCTATTAGGATGTAGGTAATACATAAAATATATTTCTTATGCTTAAATTTAATTCAACGTTTGATTTATTTTATTTTAACGATTTTTTTTCTGTTAAATTTTTGGGTTAAATTTTGTTTGATCTCTGTTACATATTGCTGAGTTGCAGATTGTAAAATTCTTAGCATTGTTTAAGTTGTTGCTGCCGCAGCACATATTATTTCTCCAATTGAATAAATTTCAATATTTTATATTACATGTTATATTTACATAAAATACCATTCCCTGTTGTTTCATAAAATTTAATAAATCTAACAAAAATATATTTAGGAAATATGCTTAATATTAAATATGGTTTCAAATATTTAATTAAAATTATTATAACATACTTTTATGAGCAAAATATTTAATTAGGACAAACATTCAAGGATTTAAAATATTAATGATTGTGTTTAAATTTTGAGAATATATTACTTATGTAATAAATTTATTTATTGGATTTTTTCAGATATATTATTCGGTTCGTTTGTAATAAAGAAAGAAATTACATCAAGATTATACAAAAAGTCTAATGAGGGCGTCAACAAAATGAGAAAATAATGTATGATTTAAAAGTAAAATTCATACCAAATTGCAGGTAATAGTAAAAAATCTAGTTAGCAATCTTTTTTCAACCACAAAATATTGACTACGTATTTATGAAGTAATCAACTTTGAATAATAAATAATAGAGTATTAAATGTAGCAACATTGTAAACGGCCTGCAAATTATGTCAACTTGTTTCATAAAAAAAACAAAAATACCATTTTTAGTATATATTTTTAATTTAAAATTATTTCCTGGGAAACAAAATAAATACAATAATCTTTGTTTTCTTTACAAACACTAATAAAAATTGAATTTTTACACAGCATACTTCAATTAAAATTATAATATTATAAAAAAGCGCCTTAAAAATGAACCATTTTAAACACTAGTGTTATAAAGGTTACACTTTTAACACGCTTCTGTCAATATTTTATCAAAATAATATTTATTAATGAATGAAATAAATTTTAAAAACTTTAATATCTGCACTAAAGCATACAGTCAATTTTTTTTCGGTAGCTTTTCAAATGATTGTATCATTACCAGAATATTTTATTATTTGGCATGTGTCAAACAAAATGTAAACTTGATTGATTATTCTATGATTTCCACAGTCTGACCAATTTTTAGGAAACTTGATGGCAACCGTTTTAGGAACTTTATTATGCTTTAAATGGTATTTGTGGAAAAAAACATTATATGATATGTGTTAAAATGGTTTTATCTTATTCGTGGGGTTGCTCCACTCGTTTCGCTCTTTTCGCAATCTTTACTTCTCACCACTCATTTATTAATGAATAAAATATTAAATTTTAATATCTGCACTAAAGCAAACAGTCAATTTTTTTTAGTAGCTTTTCTAATGATTGTATTTTTACCAAAATATTTTATTATTTAGCATGTGTCAAACAAAACGTAAACTTGATTTATTTATTCTATGATTTCCACAGTCTGACCGATTTTTAAGGTAACTTGATGGCTACCTTTAAGATCTTTCCTATGCTTTCAATTGTATTTGTAGAAAAAAAACATTATATGATATGTGTTTTAATGATTTTATCTTATTCGGGGGGTTGCTCCACTCGTTTTGTTCGTTTCGCAATCTTTACTTACATCATAAATTACTATAAGTTGCATACTTGTATAGTGCATTTTTAAAAGTATAAATTTACTAAACGTTAATCCAATTCACTTATTTTTTTTTACCAATAATTAAAGACCATCTAAAACGTTCCAGTGTCGTATACAGGGTATTAAAAATATTGAAAATTAGCAGTTTTATTCGACAAGGCAAGAAGTACGAATATGCCACAATTAGCTTTTAGAAACTGACAGTGCTGACTTCATTACTTGGCTTGGCTTGGACCCGAACCCCGTACGACCAATGGTACGGCGTCGGGACGCATTTAAAATTAGACGTCGGGCTTTCAAGACTTTTTTTATAGATCTTTAGACGCAAAAATTTTTCAAACAAAAAATCAAAGTTAAATTTTCAAAGATATTGTCGTTGATTTTTTAACCTCAAACGTAACCTCAAACGGAAAGTCGGATTTTTTTTAAGTGTGTAGTGCTCATTTAGTACATTAAAATTTTTAAATTAATTTTTAAAAAGGTTTCTGTAGAAACTGTTTTTTATGTTTTGAAAAAATTAAAAACAGAAAATTTTCAAATGAAAATCAAGGTGGACTAAATTGCTTACATCGCTTCGAACCCTGTCATATTTGTAGAAATTTAATTTAATTTTTGTCAAGAAAATTTTTTGATATCAGTGTTTTCGTTTTTAATTTTTGTCAAGAAAATTTTTTGATATCAGTGTTTTCGTTCTAACACGAGCGAATTGTCGGATAAAATTTTAAGAGCACTGATAGATAGAGCAAATTGTATATTCCGCTTTGCCAATGGGTGAAGCTCGACGGTCACGCAAATAAAAGTTATTATTGGGTAAATATTTTAACAAGTAAATTTATATGGTCACACTTAAAAAGATACACTGTATATAGTTTTTATATTTAGAGCATTACTTATGAGTAAGTACTTGTCAGATTTAAAGTTAATTTAAATGTAATTATTAAAACTTAAGAAAAAATGGAGTTGTCACCACACGACTTTCATTAGTTGTCAGCTGATTTTAGTGACAGTATATTTTGGATTTCAGTCAAAAGTCACTGAGACTTAGCCCCGGCGTTACGCACAGACAAAGCAGGAAGCCGCCTGTAGGAAGGACCAATTATAATATCATCACAAGAAAGCCCAGGTTAAGTTAAAATGAATATTGATTTGGACCCTAAAAAATGTGTTGTCACATCAAATTAAACAAATTATTGTTGAAAAAGGTCCCTCATTCCAAATAACTATTCATATCGTGCAGACGAAAATTTTCATCGAAACATTCATAGTTGGCGCTGTAATCGAATAAAGAAATTATCTCAAAATTTGATTTTTCTGCAATAAGAGCTTCACCTACGATACAAAAACACGTTATTAGTAACATTTGTATATTATTTTCCGCATAATCCGAATCTGGTTTAAAAAAAAAGTTTTTCTTAGATATTTAAAGTTGCCCATATCCCCACCCCAAGCCAGGAAAACTTCTCCAAGTAATAATTGTAGTGATATTTTACCATATTTTTAAATAATAATAATAATAAGTATAATAATAATAATATAAAAAAATCGGATATAGTCACAACTGACTTTATCATACAATAAGTTGTAATGTAAAATTTCGCCAGGAAACTTCTCCAAGTAATATTTTATTTTACTTGATATTTTATCATATTTTTAAATAATAATAATAATAAGTATATTAATAATAATATAAAAAAATCTGATAGTCACAACTGACTTTATCATACAATAAGTTGTAATGTAAAATTTTGAAAAAATGGTAACAACAGAATTTGTTTTAAATTTAATTCTAGACACTTATGTACTCTTATGTTTTTTTCATAAACTTGATAGTTTCAAATATTTGCTAAAAAAACAAAAAACCTCTTCAATAAACTACCACTTCCGGTTGGTGGATTTCAGCCAAAAGTAACTGGGCTCTTCCAATCTCTAGTTTTTTTTGACGATTACAATACTTTATCCATCTATGATAAAGTTATAATTTTCAACGTATAGTGACTGTCCATTTTTAATATAGAAATAAACATACATACATTCAAGATTTCTTATAAGATAATAAAACAAACTCTAGATATTTAGGAAATGATGGATTTGAACCGGATCCCAGGGGAGTGAGTTCCCAAAACTGGCACGCGGCATTTATAAAGTCACCCTTCTCGAGGTGATCTCCGTATCTAATTAGAACACAAGCCCTAGCGAAACCGAACGTGCTGGATTTAAAGGATTCTATCCGTGATAAAATATCCGTATATAATATATACACGTCGATATAGACCTTCTTTCGTAGCTACTCGTAATATTTTTATGAGAACTAATTCTGTTAAAAGTACAAAGAAGTCTAGCTTTCCAAAAACATACTATCTAAATGCCTTAATTCCAGAAATACTGGACGGTATAAAAGAATATAGCGTTACTGATGTAAAAAGGATCAGTACAAGAATACACCAATATTGCCTCTGACTATCAAAAGAGCGTTTTATGTGCTTTTGGTACATCCCTATATTCCTTCTTCTCTACGGTGTTTTAAGTGCCAAAAGTTTATATATCCTCGACCGGATGCACACAAACACAAGTTTGTGAATGT
>JARJDX010069227.1:0-21151 GCA_030264735.1 Gymnusa sp. GC000175 | reverse complement strand
CGAAATCAACTTTTTCTGAATGAGGGAGGTCGAAAACGGATATTTCCGCAAAAATCTCGATTTCGAAATTTGTCGCGATTACAATACTTTAATTTACTTTGTAAATGAAAGTAAAATCTACTATTTAACTATGGAATTCTATGAAAGCAAGAACAATTTGTGCAAAAAGAATATGATACGACAAGATTTAAACCAAATTGCATATATTAGTAGAAAATATAATAAACAATTATTTTTTGCTACCCACAAAAAATTTACCACGTAGTTATGAAGTTACTTACTCTTAAAATACAATTTCTTTGCAATAATATTAGTGGTATTTTAGCCATGATCACCGATTCCTAGCGATACGTGCTAACCTTTCGAGATTTGTGTCAGCTATTTTTACTATTAAATACATACCCTTAATTAAAACACATATGACATATATTTATAAAAAACTGTTTGCACATGTATTTACTGATTTATTACTAATAAATATCCCTTTGCAACAATGAACCGCCTCATTTTGTAAAGAGGAATTCATGAAATTAAATTAAATTTTTCAAATTTCTATGTAGATGTCAGATTTTAAGTAAATTTAAATTCTAATTATTGACAACAGAAGAAAAAAATACCTTGTTTAACGTTGCCAGAATTATTGATAAAATTTAGACTTTTTATATACTTATTTAAATTAAAATAACCAATAATTATATTTCAATTTGTTTTTGAACCAATTTTACTTTAATAATAGAACGCCAAAAGGTTTTTTCGCCATTATTATAAACGTGAATTTTTTTATTTAAATTTGAAACACCGATTTTTTATACGTGGGTAGCATAGGAACCTCCCCTCGCCCCGCACTAATCGAATAAATATAAATAATAAGTATTGTCCCCCTTAGACTAATATCGACGTGTTTAGACAATTTCTTAAAATCAAAACATTAACTGAGTAACTGAGAAACATTAACTGAGAACTAAAATTTTGGTTGGAACACCGTGTATTATAAATTATGAATGGAGACTGAAACTTATTTTTTCAAAATTTTACTTCTTAATAACCCATTATTTTTTATTGTTAAACAATATCCTTGAAGATAATGCTTCCATCAGCTTATGAATAAAAAAAATATGTTTATGTTTCTGACAAATATATCTAAAAATATAGGAAGTAATCATATCATGTAGTGCAAACACATTTATTTTATTTAAATATACTTAATTATACTTAGTAATGGACGTTAAAAAAGTATACAATTTTGTATACTTCTTTTAACGTTCATTACTTTGATATAGTTTCTTTTTTATCCATTAGAAGCATATGGTTAGCATCAGCAACGTAAAATATCATTCAAGTGAGCCTGTAAATAGCTCCAGTCGTTATTTTTGGTTAGAAAAAGCAGATTTTATTTCCCACATATGTAAACGCAACAACCTCAATTTGCATAGAAGATATATCGCGGTTTCCGCAAAAATATTAAAATTAGCATTTTTATTATAACTCGTGTGTATGAAACAAGACGGATTTAGCACAAAATATATAATTTTTTTCCTATAGAATTGCACTTTCCGGATTTCGCTTGGTTTCCGGTTCAGTCTGGATAAGAAAGTGTTGGAATGGGAAGGTCCACCTGTTCCATACATTCGCGCCTGCTCTGGACCACGCGCTATGTATTCCTGCTCTATTCCTGCTAATCCTGCATCGATAGAACGCGGAAGAATTCGGCTGCTCTCGCGTATTCTCTACTGGCTATAGAAATGGCTCAGTGCCGTTCGTATTGCCGGCTAGCAGAACGCGCGCGCTCCAACGTGCCAACTCTACTAGCACGTGCGTGTGTGAAATAATCATGTTTTTATGTACAACACGCTTTATTCTTGTTATAATGTAAGATCCATGTGCCCATTGTAGAGGATAAGTCCTTATCAGCAATCTAACTAAAAACAAAATCATTGGTAAAATAAATTGTCAAAATATTTCCTGCTGCAGCGCAGGAGAACCTTACATTTCATAGTCAATGTCACGCTGGATGCTGATATGTACTTTCTCATAGTTGAATAAACTATTAAGGCTGCAATTTTGCTCGTAATTTATATTATTTTAAATATAATTTTCAAAAAAAATTAATTTTGAATATTTATCATTTTATTTCCATTCACTTTTAAATTCTAAAATAACCGTACAATATGCTGACGTTTGTAAAGTTATATTTATCAACACTGCAAGCACTAAACTACTTTAAATGTACACACAAAAATTGTTTATTTATACTTTGAATGTTATTTTTTTAAACAACTACAAATTTATCAATACGAGTTGTCAACGTTAAACATGCTCCAAGAGTGATAACAATTTGTATATCAGCTCTGTGCACCACCTCTTAAATTATTATTTTGCTTTTACTTCCTGTAATATTTAAAATATTTATATTCTATTTCGTTATTTTAACAATTATCATACAGGTCAAGTTTAACAATGCATGGAACAACAACAGTTATTCACTGTGTTATGAGAATAGTGAAAAAATATTTATCATAAATTTTCTTTCAATATTTTGTTCAAAAAAAAAAAAAAATACATATCACAAAATGCAAAAGCGATGTTTATTCTGGTCATATAACCCAAAAATATTGAATATTAACAAAAAACTAGAATATTTGTGAAATAATTAATTAACATGTTTTTTTTGTGCGGTTTTGATTGATTAAACAATTTTTATAAACCTCAACGTATAAAACAAGAAATTATCCCTGGTCTGTTGAAAATATTATTTACCTCTATTTGTTAAGTTTTTTTTTACACAATTGGATATTTACATTGACGTCCTGGTACTAAAATTATGAAAGGTTAGTATGAGAGCTCGTTTCTTTAAATTAAATGGTGATAAGCTCGAGTCTAAAGAGAATTTTCTGGAGTTCACTGAGTCCTCGAAAGCTAAGAAGCTACTGATAAGAGCAAGAAAAAATATATTTTTTTAAATTGATGTTGTTTTTTTTCATACAAGTAAGGTCTTTTGCATTATATTTAAATATTTTTTGAAAAATGCATTCGCTCTGCTAAGATCGAACTACGGTGATGCATTTTTCAAAAAGTATTTAAAAATGGAGATGTGGTCACCACACTGTTTCATTTACGAATTTAATACATATCCGTTACTTTTATTAAAAAACATGCAACTGCAACTTTATTTTGTTGTGAAATGTATAACTTCGATAGTGACATCCGTTACCTTTGAATGATTTGATTTGTCTGCTGATTATAATGACACCATGTCTCTGAGTGAGAAGAAATTCAATAAAATGTTACTTAGCAACGAACAAGGATGAGTTCTTAAAATGTTTTGAAATTTTTTAAAAAATGATAAAATTTGTTGCAAATTTATTTATTTTTTCTTTTTTTTGATGCGGCGTCAGCTGTTTTGGCTATTGGCCGCCATGCTCCTTCAGACCATGCAAAAAAACTTAAAACAATATATCAAAAAATATATAAAAAAAAATAAAACAATTAAAATAAAATAAAATAAATAAATAATTAAATAACTTAATACTAATATCACACTGACAGCGGGGTGTAAAATACCCTCGCCGTCAAAACAGACAAATTTAATTTAAAGACTTGTATTTTTTTTTAAATATTTGCAACAAACCTAAAAACCACCTAACCAATAAGCTATCACTTTTGATTGGTGGATTTTAGACAAAAGTCACTGGGGCCATTGTAAAATGTGCCACTTACATAACAAAATAATATTTACAATCTTTACAGCTTGTAATGTCAACAAAAAAAATATTCTGCGACCGGTTTTAAAACTGCTGCTTTATATAGTTAGATGAATGTGAATTTCTGTAGTGAAAAGCTCTGAGCTTAGGTTTGTAACTATATAAATACTTCGCCCTTCTAGAGCTGCGGTTCTAAAACAGTGGGTAGCGACGCGCGTGCGACTGCGAACTAATCTTTTTTATAGGCACTATGAGCTGCAAAGATTGTAAATATAATTTAAAGATGTAATTACACTTAAATTACATAATTACCCTTAAATTAAACTAAATAATGAAATTTCAGAATTTTTTTATTTAAAAATTAGTCGCCACAAAAAAAAACTTGCACACTGCTCACAAGTTTAAATAATTAATCTTCCAAGTAAAATCTATTTTTAAACTACTTTAACCATTGAACAACTACAAGGGCTATTTAATTTAATTTTATCTTCAGTTAACACAATAAGGGTCACCAAACAATTTGTTGAAGATGGGGTCCTGAGACAATCTAAGTTGTATAACTGTTTCCCTAAAGCGTCATTAATTTTCCCAAATGACAGATGGGGAAAGAAAGTGTCCAGATGCATAACCCAACACTTTAACCAACGCTTTAACTAAAACTGCATTAACTATAACCTCCTCTAAAAACTGATTATTAAAAAAATTAATAATTTATCATTGTGGTCAATCCTTTTTAACCAAAATTAAATTCATAGTTATTATTTCATTTAAGCAGTTGTTTATTTTGTAAACCAAAATAAATTTAAATTATTGGGAAAGTATAGTAATTGCGCAATTTTTAGAGATTTCATCAAATCTCGACGCATTGAGGTTCTTTGAAAAATAATTTACCATTTTTGCCATAATATCTGTGTGTGTGTGTGTATGTGTGAATTGCTATTTTCTTGTGCCCTTTCTGCAGGCTAAATAAATACTCCTAAACAGCATGCGAATTTATATCTGAGATTATTTTTATTATTTTTTTGCATCTATTTCCTAGAAAATAAATATTTTAAAAAGTATAATGAATTAATATACTTTTGGGTCAAATTTTTTTTTTTTCGCTTACGTGTAAGTCGAGTGGAGGACACTCATTTTTTTTAATTATTATTTATACCAAGATATTAAAAGTTCAATTAAAAATTATCAAGGCCAAAGCTTATTATAAATTGAAAAAGGCCCATCTTAACTTTTGACCTCCAAGGAAATTTATTGAATATTTTATTTTATGTACAATTTAACTTAACGTTATCAATCTTTATGATAATGACAATAATTATAAAAAAAAATACGTGCCATACTTACACAATGTACTGTCGTTCCAGCAATTGTTTTTAAATCTGTAACCATCTTTGACCAAGACAATTTTAGATATCTCAGTAGAATAAAAACATATTGTTAAACTGTTTATACCAATCTTATTATATTCTTTCCCCATAGAGAGTCCTATCCATCCGATAATAGGTGGATATGCTTTGTATGAAAATGTTTACCCTGTAGAGAGGTTAGAAAAAAATACAAATTTTAATTTGCTTATATCTTTTGAAATAATAGAGGTATGTAAGATGAACATATTGTTAAACTGTTTATACCAATCTTATTATATTCTTTCTCCATAGAGAGTCCTATCCATCCGATAATAGGTGGATATGCTTTGCATGAAAATGTTTACCCAGTAGAGAGATTAGAAAAAAATACAAATTTTAATTTGCTTATATCTTTTAAATAATAGAGGTATGTAAGAAGAAAATTGATATTGTTATGTTAATGGGATTTAATTCTTTAAAATAAAGCAATGTCAAATCAAGGAATGAAAACCTAATTTTAAATTATTTTTGGAACTATTGATTCCAATTGATTGAAAATGTAAATTACGATGCTGTTCAGGTATATTTTTTCTGTCTTATCCTATAAGATTTTACTGACTAAAATTCAGCAGCGCCAAAACGAGCAATAATTTATTGCAAATAATTCAAAGTAATCAAAATCGATACGACGAATTCTTTGGTTTGGGCCATGATATCTTTTTTATTGTTAAAGGACTTGGTTAAATTATGGTGTGTAGATTTTTCTGCCGACTTAAATTTTGCTGAGAAATTTTCAAAATTGCAATCTGTTTAAAAATTATTGAAATTTTATAAACAGTAAACCCTCCTTAATTATAAAAGTTTTATGTGATCTTGATTCAATGAAGGAAGCAAGAAACTGCTGTCAAAATAAAATTTAAGATGGCGTCTCTTTTCAATGATGTATAAAGAAATATGCCAGAATGAAAAATCTAATGTGGTCACCACCTGACTGTATCATCCAATGAGTTTTTAAAATGTAAAATTGTAGACACTTTTGTACTCTTATGTTTTTTCCATAAACTTGATAGTTTTTCAAATATTTCCAAAAAACCAAAAAACCTTACCAATAAACTACCATTTTTGGTTGGTGGATTTTATCTAAAAGTAATTGGGTTCTTCCAATTATTGTTTAAAGCTTAAATATGAATTTTTGTGGTGCTATCTTATATTTTATATGTTTTTGAGAAACTTTGCCTACAAAAACGCGCCACACCTACATTGGTCTTGTTTCTTATAGGGAATCTACCAAATACGTCATATTTTAAATATTTTGACAAGACTAAAAGACTTTTTAAACCAAAATCTTATTAGTCTATCAGTAAGACTGGCTTGCTATAGAGCCTTAAAGTCTTATCACGTAAGCTTGCTCTCTTATTACTAAAATTATAAATGGTGTTGTGGTTACCACAACACTTTCATTCACGAGTTTAAGACATATCCGTTACTACTGACAAAAATATAGGTATACATATATTATATTATCAGGTTATTAGGTTAGCAGTGTGTCCCAGCAATTTTATTTTGTTGAAATTTTTATTGGCAATAATTTTGATCGTGTCATTTTTTTAATTTGGACAACATATGGAAACTCTGCCACATCTTTAAAGGCTAAATTACGATATGCCTAAAAAGAAAAGTACATGACCAATGTATTCTTCCGGTCCTTACATATGGGGCGGAAACCTTAACTCTAACCGCCAATACGGCAAGAAAACTTAAAATAGCCTAAGTAAAATAAAAAGATTAATAATCGAAGTATTACCACAACACCATACCACCAATGAGAACCTACGACGACTGGAGTGGCAGACGTAATCGAGCGCATAACAAAACTCAAGAAGAGATGGGCTGTCGTGGGTCGAATGAGGTACGGAAGATGGACAAAGGAGTTATTAGAGTGAAGACCAAGAGTTAACAAGAGAAGCAGAGGAAGATCACCTACGCGCTGGACCCGATGACCTAAGAGGAATTGCAAACAACTATATCCACGAAACTCAAGACAGAAGACGATGGAATTCTATGAAAAAGGTATGTCCAGCAGTGGACGGAGCGGGCTGATTTATGATGATAATGATATTTGTCCAACTTGATAGGAATAATTTTAATAAAAATGTTGCTTAGCAACGAATAAAAATGAGTTCTTAAAATTTTTAATTTTGAATATAATTCTAAACACTTGTGCACTCTTATGTTTTTTTAATAAACTTAATAGTTTTTAAAATATTTGCAAAATATCGAAAAATCTCCCATCACTTCAGGTTGGTGTATTTTAACTAAAAATCACTGGATTCCCCAATTTTTGCTAAAAGCCTAAATATGAATTTCCAGTTTAACCTGCTGGGCTTTGGAAAGGACACAGACAGAAAGACAAGCAGACACAACTTTGAAAACAACTTTTTCTGAATGAGGGAAATTTTCGAAATTACTATTTACTTCGCAAATAAAAATAAAACAGTATTAAAAGAGAAATATAAAGAAGTAGCAATGTATGAACTTGATTATTGGAATTTTCGTAATTATGGAAACATATTTAAGCAATGTTTAATACCTAAATATTTAAATACCTACATTGCACTATTGGTGCTTTACCGAAAATTTAATAATTATGGTGCTTTTAATTTAATACCAAAATTAAAAAATTAAATTATTTTGTTTAAGTTTATTGTTTATAAAGTATAAAAAAATATGTAAATTAATTGGGATAGTCCAGGAAATTATTTGCAGTATAAAATTTGCTCTAAGAATAATGTTTGCCAAATGTCATATTACTAAACCTTGCACGTACCGTTACAACGTATCTAAACTTATATTTAAATTTGCGCATGTAATCCAAGAAATACAGTAAAATATTTCATGAAATGTTTCATTTTTATTTAGGAAAAATAAATGAAATAACTTTAATGAGCTACTATGAAGAATAATAAATGGTACAGCATTTATAATCTTTTTTCGCACAAATTTAATTAATATCTGGACAACTTAGTGCCAATTTAATACATTTTTATATGGTTTAAATTCTTTTTATGGTGCTTTCTTGTCTTTTCACATTAAATCACAATTTAAATTAAGAATTTATTGTTTATTGACTATATTTTACGAGATTATTATAATGAATAAGTTTTGAAGTGAAAAGAAATTATGGAATTGAATATGGAGCATTATCGATTTTTCTACAATTTCAAGGCTCACACCTTAAATGCTGTTTTACGAAAATCAATGTAGTATTTGCTGACAAGTCGTGTTTCTTAGCTACCGTGAAGCGATGGTATAATGAATCAACGTGCACAACTCACATTAAATGCCAACTGTTGAAGTCAAAAACGGCCGTTACCGTGAAGAATATTGGTCTTGTCGAAAATTTGATTAAAGAGGACCGGCGAGTTACTGCCCAGAGGATTGAAGCCGCTTTATAGATTGAATAGCAATTGACCATATATTTTTTGAAATTACTTAACATGTTTCTATTGTGGCACTGAAGGATCGTGGTACTGTTCATACTGCTTACTCAAATGTTCGAGAAAAACGTCCAAGGGAAAGGATCATCTTTAACAAAAATTTTATGCATAAATCCAGATCTCAATTTTAATGATTTCTTTTAATTTCCACGTGTAATGAATAAGTTACGGGATTTACGTTTCAGGTCGGCCGAAGAAGCGGTTGACGCATTTAAATATGAAATAAATAACTTAACGCAGGAAAATATTTTAAAGATATAAAAATAAAATGACTGTGAAAGGAAATACTTTTAAAAATTATAAATAAATGTCATTATCATTATCATGTCTTATTCTTTTCAGTCTGTCTTTATATTAAGCGCTGTCCACGCTTTCTTTTATCTTTTTGGTGGTCTGTCTGGTGGTCGTTCTTTGTTGCCTTTATAAGGTATTAAGGTGTGCGTCGGTTTGTGTGATGATTTGATTCATTGCATTATGTTCTGATGAAGCGTATGATTTTTGCATAATTCGCAGATGGTATTATTTTTTTTCTTCTAGTTTTTTTTTAGAATTCTTTGTTAACTAACATCTTTGCAGCATTCGTTATCGATGTTGTTTTTGTTGTGTCTGTCCTGCTGTCAGTAGCGTATGTCAGGACTGGTCGTATGGACGTATTTTAAACTTTTAGTTTTCTTTTAGTACTTATATAGTTGTTACAGAATATTATTGGATTCATTGCTGCTGCAATTTAAAGGATCAAGCATTTCTTTACTTCCTGTGTGGGATTATTATTCGTCGAAAGATTGTTTTTCCAATAACATTTGTACAGGGTCATTGTAGACCATTCTCTGTCAAAGCAATTAGTGCTGCGTTGTCGCCTTGCCATAGTTTAGGACCTGCTCCGCTACTGATGTTATTAATTCGTCCAACCCTACACAAAATATGGGCCTAATGCGCCACTTTGTCTAATACCTTTGGAGATCATACAGAGTTTTAATTTGTGTTTCTAGTCTTTGATTTAGCGTCCAAATAATATCAGTTTTGGGTACGCCGCTTTGGTATGTATATTACCCACACCTCCGATTCTGACGTTATCAAATGCTTTGTAGAATCTACGCAATAAACATATGCGGGTTTGTTATAATCAATAGCTTTTCCTATTACTTGCCGTATGATGAAAATGGCATCTACGGTTGAGCAGCCTTCCGGAAGCCAAATTGTTCTTGGCGGTGTGTATAATTTTATTTTGTTAGGTAAAGGATGTACAGCTTCTGTTTTGATAAGACCATGCCCAGTAGCTTTTTTGTTACACATTTTGCCCTATTTATCCTTAAGGTTGTATGCATGGTACCACATTAGAGTTAATTAATTGGATATTAAAATGGCTCTAGAGAATATTAATATCCACCGGGATTTTTACTTGTTCATTGATTTACTTTCGTGTGTTTCTTAGCATTACCCATATCTTAGACTGCTGTGTTTTGTCAAAAAAAATTGAATTATTACTTTACTAGGTTCGGCGGCAATAAAACAGCTCCCGCAATATTATAAGTCAAACATTCATTTTTTAAGGCCAAAATAAGGATAAAAATAAAAATATAAACAATAATTATTGGGGTTAAATGTAAATTTTTTCCCACAATCAACTTGACATGTTATGTGATCTCACAGCCTCTGACTTTTTTCTTTGCCGTTATGGCAAATCTTAAGTTTATTAAACTTTATTAACTGCTTGATACCCACATAGCCACATACATATTCCTGGAATTATATTTTTTATATCATCCATAAAATTTTTAATTTGACACCACAAGAGTCAATAAGCAAGTGGTTGCACAAATGGTATTAACATGAACAAGTGGATTCAGTGATTTTCCCTATATAATTTTAACTTATTGGTTACTCATATCTGCATGGATTTTTATACCTATCTATCTATAAGCCCATGTCAGTCCTATGTTCGGTAAAAGCCTCCCTTATATCTTTTTATTTTTATCTGTCGTAGGCTATTCTTATCAAGCCGAATCCGGCGAATCCTTTAAAATCTTCCCATCTCATACAAGGTCTTAATCGAGGTCTTTTCCTAAGCCATGGTCGCCACTATAATGTTATTCCAGCGATTGTTTTTGTAGCGTGCCTTGTGTCCGGCAAATCTTCATTTAAATCTAAGGACTGCTTTGGCGACATCTTTTACATTTGTTTTGTGCCTTATCCATGTTGTTCGACTGTGGTATATATAATGTGCAGCATTCCTTTATCCATATCCCTTTGAGCTGTTATCAGTTTTGGTGGGTTTAATGTTGATTCGTACAGTGTTTGGTAGAAATTTTTGATTCTATGGTTTAAAAGGGCATAATTTTTATTTCCTGTCCATTTTCTTTCGTCACATATCGGTACTAATTTGGCGTTGCCTAACGATTGTGTTTAGCTGTTTCAGATTTTTGTTATTTTGTATTATTTGTTTTATAGCTTTCCTTATGGTTTTACAAAGATCCCGTAATTGTGGTGTTTGGTGTTTGCCTTCATTGGCTAGTATCCTTCTCTGTTTTGGGAGCTCAACGGTGCTGCAGAAGAATCGCTTGCGGTCGGTGTTGGATTTCTTTGCGGTTTTTGCCCTTGATTCGGTAATGGTGTTTGTTACTATCATTTGCTTTAGGTCTCTTGTATGTATCTCTTGGCAGTTTTTCCTGATAATTGCTTTGAATTCCTCACGGTTTATTTCTAACTTCCAAAGGTCTATATTTGGCTTCTTTGTTTTTATCCACTTCCTTCTTTCCATCTTGTGGTTTAATGTAACATTTCCTCTTACTAACTGGTCACTTCCTGTCGTAAAGTTATTGAATGTAGTCACATCTGTAACGATGTTTCTTTTCAAGGCAACTATATAATCTAGCTCATTATTTGCGTTTTCTTTTGAACTCACCCACGTTTTCTTTATCTGCTGCTCCGCGTATATCCTGTACTGCTATAGGAGCAGCACCAATACTTATATTTTATTCTAAAGGCTGTCGTAATATATTTGGTGTGAATATTAAATACAGAATCAAAGAACTTCCTTTAGATACCAGCAATTTGAATGTTTGTAACGAACTCTATTTATTTTAAAATTATGATTTGAGGACTTTAAGGATCCTGTAAATGTTGTTTGGTAAATGGCATTTTAGCTTGTATAAACGTCCATCGAACCAAATCTTATCGAACGCTTGCGATATGTTTAGAAATGAAGGTAGGGTTTTGTCCAAATCCAAAGATTTTGGAGATGTATTTCTTCCAAAATAGACAAGGAACAACTTTTTAAATTACTTTGAAATAATGGGTTATATTTCAAAATTAGCTATTAAAATAAATTTCATTGGGAGGGAAGTTACCAGTTCTTAAGATTGCATTTCATATAAGTGTAATATAAACTATTCTTTTAGCTGGTAGCTTCTTCAGTATTTTGACACATTTAAGATTTTATCCTAATAATTATATTATTGTTAAATTTATTATCTATCGTTGCTTTGATGTCGGATTTTTTGAATATTTTGAGCCGAATTTTAATTTGGGCTAGAACTTTTAGAAATTCGTGTATGTCGTTTTCTACTTCTAAAAATAAACTTGATTCAGATAGTGTGAAAATTTAAGTAAAGGGTTTGGCATAAGTGCTTCTTCCAGATCTGCTTAAGTCAAATAAAATTCCTAGTTTTATCATAACTTTCTAGAGAAAGAATTTTAATGCTTTTATTGGAGTTAATTCTGTAGGTAATTTTATATGAAATTGTTGTAGTGATTTTTAATTTAATGGCAGTGCTATCATCAGTATTTCCATTAGTTCCATCTGTATGTCTAGTTTATAGATAGTAAAATCTGGGTAAAGTGATTTTAGGCTGGGTAAAGTGATTTTTCGAAATTAACATAATATCTATGTTGTGATTAGCCATAAAAACCTGAATTTCTTGGTTATGTTGGATTTCCAGACTGCAATATTTATAAGCTTTTGCATTATTATATTTTATTCACCAGGGTTGTTAAAATATTCAGCATATGTCCCATTTTATCATTAGTTTTAGTTCTTGGATGTCCTTGTTGCGCGGGCGTATGATATTTATCATTTTGGATAATGTTTATTGGTTGGTTGTTTATGATTGCTTTATTCTTACTAAATATATGTCATTTCTACTTTACCATTACTTCGAATATTTTTTAAGAATCTATATATTTTTGTTTTGTTTTGGCTCTCTAAAATATTTTATGATTAATGTCACTTTTAAACGCCATCTATCACATCTCTAACTTTTGTGCACAAATTGTTTGTATTTTAAATACGCGCCAAATGGCTTCCATGCTTCAATCACCAAGCCACTGAGTAAAATAACATTTTACTACCTAGCTTGAATTCATTATTATTCATATAATTTATACTTGTTAAATTTGTTTGTTATTTATAGCTAAATGATAATTAACGTTGTTATAGTTTTTAAACCAATATTTTTTGTGGGTAAATATTATTCACAAACACGGCAACAGGGGTCAAGCTTTTCAAAATTTATTTATACAAGCATTGCTTTAAGCTCCTTGTACCTAATTGTTTAGCATCAGAATACAACAAGTAATTTGAATATATAAACTTTATTTTCTTGTTAATTAAACCTTTATTATTCGGAAACATAATTAACATTAAAGTATCTTATTACAATTTAATAATTATTTATACAGTTATTATTATTAACAAAATGTAAAATTCTGGAAATATTTGTTTTCATCATTAAATTCCCATCCCCAATAATTCTCTTCGCCGTATATAGGCATACACACTCGAACAAGGTCTTCAGTCATCGGACTTTTCCGCCTTGAGAATGCTCCTTGCAATGGCGAGCGAAATGTTGGCAACAACCAATAAAAATACGCGATTTAAACCCGAAAGTAAGAAAACTTACATTGACCTCAGTCGCGAAAGTCTAAATTCTAAATTATGCAAATCTTAAGTTTATTAAAAGCAAAAATTTTGTTATTATGGTAAAATATATGAAAAATTTTACTTTTATAAGAAGCTATTAAAATTCAAAGTCTTTTCTATATGATAAAGTGGGATAGAGTGGTTGATGATAATTAAAAGGGAAAGTATAACAAATATTTATAAAGTCTTCTTCTTCTTATACTTCTTGGATATCTATCGATCTGTTAATTCTGAAGCTGCCTCTTCATTTTTTTCTGGCAGATAGATTGCCAGAAATCTCTCCATTTATGGGTTCCGGGCAGTCTTAAGCCTGGCGAATTGCCTTCTAGGCAATGTATTTTCCCAGGTTCAATGTGTTGTGTATCACATTAATCCCTGAAGTATGTGTTTCTCACTTCCCTCTACATCTCGGTCATCCTTGGCATATTTTTCGTCTTGTTGATCGTCAATTAGCAACATTTTAATTCGGAGAGTTCTTTTACCTCTTGACAAAATCTTGGTTGGTTAAGTGTGGATTGTTGTCTTTCATCTCCCATTTTGCTTTAGGTCGCCCTCTTTTAATTTGTCAGTAATTCTGATTTCAGAGGATTTTTGTGCTATCTTGACTCTTTATTGTACTTTTTAATAAACTTTGAAGGTTTTCTTATTTAACGAGGACGTTCTGGTATATTCAGGATTATGATTAGTCCAGTATTGATAGATGTTAGGTCTTGCCGAGTATTTGTTGTCTTTGTTGCTTTGTTGTACTTTTTCTTTATATTTCGTATAACATCGTTTTTGATGCTTGTATCTCCGAGTACAATAATTTTGTGTTTATGTTGTCTATGGTGACTTGTAGTTGCTGATACAAGTTTTCAGTTTCTACTTGAATATGTATGGGGCCTACGTGCTTATCAGGTGGGTTATGGGTTATTAATTTTTAAGCAGGTTTTTAATATTCCACCGTTAATGTATTCGATTTTCTGTGTATACTTATCGTGCAACGAAATTCCAATCCCTGAGTACGCTGTTCTTCTTTAGCTATTTCTCTGAATATTAGTATGAATTCTTTGTATTTTGATGTTACTTGTCCTTTTATAAAGTCTATAAGAAAATTAAAATTTTGATACAATTATTATGGTATGAAGAGTTTTTTTTCTAAATATATTGATTACTAAAAATATTAAGTAAATACCACCCAATCCAATGGTAAACTTTGTATGATTTATTTTAAATATTTTTAGTGCACCTTACATGTTCAAAAAGATTATTTAAATTAATTTATTCAAGTTAGTTATATAATTTTTCTTAAACAATATATTACGCCAATAGATATGTCTTTTTCTTCATCTCGAGTTAACAACTTAGCTTACATCATATGCTCAATTTCCATTAAAACTTGCAATCCAATTTAAATAGTTGGAAAATATTTTATTACAATTTTCCTGGATTAGTTACAAAAATATAAATCTTATAACATTTTGTATCATTTTTGGTTACCCCACAGTAATTTTAACATAAATCTTTTTACGGAAATTTATATCTAAATAGTTGGAGAATATTTCTTAGTAATTTTCACAACTTTTCGAGAAATTCTCTGAATTTCTTGCTGTGATTCAAACGTCTTGTATTAAATCTTCTATTAAATCTTCTATTAAAGCTTAAAATTTCAGTTTGAAGTATGCTAAATGTGGGGCTTTAAATAATAATTTCAAAACAAAATTGTACATCTGCAACACTTGTTTTAAAGTTCTAAAACGTAATTAAGAACGAACTTGTAATAATATCTAATTTGTTCTAACTTTATTAGGCTCCTTTGGGCAATTTTAGTAATACCTGCAATTATCACAAACTATGACGCAAAACTTTAACAATCAAGTTGTATAATTTAAAACACATTTTAAGAAATGTAATAAATTTTGCTATCAAAATATATCATTTTTTTTACGCAAGTGTTTCCCTACATAGTCATAGAAATGTTTGGCTGTGGTTTATTTTAGAAAAATCCCATATTGAAGCGATTACAGAATAGTCATATCGACCGCACTCATCAAACACAGAACGCCCGGACAATGTGTCTAAATGTTAAACGTCTGCTATCTCCAAACGCCAGGCGCAAATATGAATATATTTACTGCACAAATAATTTGCAATTATTCCGGCTGTGCCAGTTAAGTTTGGGAATAAAGCCCCACACTTTTAAGCACATGTAAAACAATTGAAATCTTAAGCTGTTTCTGCTCCCTCTGCAGCATCGTCTCCGAGGATTACAAGATCCTATTACACTCCTGCATAATTAACTATATACTTGCAACTTGTTATAGCGCAATGTCGTTTTTTTCCAAACATTTTTGAATAAAATATGCAAGTTGATATCTCACTTGTTTTTTCTTGGTTTTACTCGTCTTGGATTTTATTATAAAGAAAATAGCTGCAAGCAGAGGTCAAGGTTTACATTTTTATACAAAATCAATTCCTGTGTATTCAACAAGTAAATAACAAACCATAATTGTTGAATTATTATGATTTAAATTATGCAAAAAAATTAATAATTAACGTTAATTAAAGCTTGAGGAATTTTTATTTTGCAACCATTTTTTTTCCAATTATGTAATTTGCCTGAGTATATTTCATTTAATCGTGAGTAAATGAAGATTCGTAATTTAATACATTCAGCGATAAGTGCGACTGAAACAACTGTGGAATTAATAACTGTGATAAATTTTATGCACAAACTGTAATATTAATAATAATTCTCACTGTGCTGAGCACATACTGTTTAAAATATAAAATATACATTTAATGCATTCGCATGCGTTGTGTATTTATCTAAAAAAAATCAATAAACTCGTTTATGGTATACGTAAATACCATTAAGTCAATAATAAAGACTAAAGCATGAAATTATTTATGTCTGATTGCAGTTGCAAAGGTGACATTTTTATGCGCCTTATATGACATTTTTTTGGAATGGTATGTTCATTTTGCAGTCATTGTCTTCTCCGAGTTTGTACACCATCATAGGTACTATCTTGTTGTTGGCACTTCGAAATAGTTGGGCACTGCTAAAGTGAATCCATTTGCGAATATTTCTTAGCTCTGCGTATTGACATTCCTAATTTATCTTTATTTCGTCTGCGTATATAGTGCAAATTATATCCTTTTGTCACATGGCTCAAGTACTCAATTTTTTTTCTTTTTGCAGTATCTAAAATTCTTTCCAGGATCTCGTTATTTGCAAATCTATTTAATGTGTGCGGTGCCGTGGAAAAGGGCGGTAAAAATTATTTATATACCAAAAAAGCTCAAACAGAAAATCCAGAAAATCTAGTTGATTGCTTTCAGTCTTAACTCACACTGCTCACAAGTTATCCCGCACGATTAAATCAGTACGCTCATGCAAAGATCACGACCCGAACGCTGAACCATCTTTTTCTTTTTCTTTTTTCTTCTTCTTAATTTATGCTTACAGCCTGTTTTTCCAACTTCACGCCTCTTGCGACACTGAAGTCCAGTTGTCCTTCCAGCGTTTTGGTGGTCTGTCCAGAGACCTTCTGGAGTTTTCCATCTCTCGCTCGCATGGCTATTCTGGTACCTGACATCCGGGAGACATGCTCATTCCAGGCTCGCCGCCTCTGTCTTGTCCAGCGGACTATATTTTGTACGTCGCATCTTCTTCTTATTTCGGTAATACGAATTCTATCTTTGAGGGAGTTTCCTGTTCTGCTTCTAAGTGTTATCATTTCATTTGTTCTTGCTATGTTCTTTGTTTTACTCGTTTCCACTCTGGTCTCAGCGGTATAGGTAGCAATTGGTCGGATGCAGGTTTTGTATATTCTGATCTTGGCATCTTGATTCATATATTGGTATTTCCAGATGATGTCTTTTAGAGACCCTGAAACTCTAGCGGCTTTGTTTTTTTGGCTCCTTACTTCGGCTAGTCTACCTTACTATTACTACAAAGTACTTAAATATCATTACCTATTCCACACCGTTAATGGCTGGTTTGCCCTTTCTTTGCCATCACTAGTTCCTGGTTTTTATTGCATTGAGATTTCCATGTTTTATTTTGTAGCCGTCAGGAATTTTTTTTTTCATCTTCTATGAAAATTTACAATCTGACTACATAAGTCAATAAGCAAATGGTTGTACAATAGTTATTAGCGTAAAAGGGTAGATCCAGTGATTTTCCTTATATAATTTTAACTTTAATTATTGGTTATTTATTACTACATAGGTGCAAAATAATAAAACACTTAATGCTAAAATCTAGTGCGTAGGTCTAAGAAATTAAACCTCTTTAATCGTCGCACTTTACTGAATTCACTGCTTAACCGCACTGCAAGTTTGTTCGGGTGGACACTAAGTCATTCATAGTATTTGGAGCTATTCAGCGAGGCTTCTTTTATGACTGTAACCATCTGCAGGTAATGATAAATGACGTCATTTGGTACGTACCATAGTGCGTTGGTGATGTTACGAAGAACTTTTGATTAAAATTTTTGTAGAATTTCGATATTGGATTTTGAAGAAGATGGTCCCCAAAGTTGTATTTCATCCAGATCGGTTTTAGTATAGCCCTATATAATAGAAGTTTGTTATCTGGTGATAGCTAAGATTTATTACCCATTAACCAATACATTTCACTGAATTTATGTCCTATTATTTTGACCATAATAATGTTGAACCGTCTAATAGGTGAAATTCACATTGGATTCCTCCCCTTTTGAATTTTTGATCTGTAATGCATTTTTCTGCATTGCTCTTTCAAAAAGGGCGCCGAAATCCTATTTTGCATTTGGGCGCTCTTTACCCTAGAGTCTGCCTTACCCTACGAATAATTTCCGAAAAATCCATCGAATGCAACAAACCAGCTATCGTATATTTTATTAACCTCACACAAGCTTTCGACAGAAAAAGCTAGTAAACGACAAAAAATTTAAAACCGAAACGTCGAAAAAAATAAAATTATATGCTATGAATTAATAACCATGACAGAATATGAGGATAGCCTATAGTGTCTAATTCAGAGGTTCTTAACAGTGAAAAAGTTTAATATGCAGATCTCTATAATGAAAACAAAATCAATGGTGTTCTCAAAGGGTTCGATCAGATGTAAACCCATCAAAGGCGTTTACCTTCAAAATGAATGCACTTCAACTATCTCAGCGCTGAAATATTGAGAGGAGGCCTACACAATGATGCGCATAACCCAATAAATAAAGAGTAGGGAATTGCAGGGTACCTTTGAAATTTAATATGGAGATATAAATTCATACAGAAAGAAAGCAAAGTATAAGACCTGCATCAGGTCTGTTATGACATATGCAGTCGAGACCAGAGCATCTTATCAATATCTCCTTTTATAAATATAGCCTGACTGCAACATCAAAGTCTTTTTAAAAATAAAGTAATTGCAGGAACTAGTTTTCTGAATACCATTTTATTAACAAAAATATTCCATGATCTATGTTTATTCCTAGAACAGTGTGTAGCGTTTGGTTTCTTAATAATCAGCACAAATATGGGTAGCAACCACCGCTCTGGGTTAGAAGAGATATTGTCAAAATCATTGCTGACGAAATTAGCACAAAAACAGATAGCTACCACTGCTATGATTTAATTGCAGTAACGCTAATAATAATAACTTCTAAAAAGAGCTCTTGGTGTTTTAGGGCATTCTCTGAATAAAAATTTCTTCTTCTAGTTTCCTATAATTTTTTTTATGATAATAAAATAATTGTGCATAACTTATAGGTGCAATGGTCTCACTCCGAAAATAATTCCTTGTCTTCTTTAGTATTCACATAGGTATAGGACACCAGGATATTGATGAAATATAATACGTGGCAACTAACAACAAATGTAATTTGTTCAATAAATTTTTGTATAAATACCGAATTCACGACATGATTTAAAAAGAAGATTATTTTAAAAAAAATAAACAATAATATTCTCTACTCTGGTCTAAATGTTTCTCTAGGCTTTGGAGTAAATGGTCCTCGACAATAATTTATACTAGAGCCTAGATATATTTACCAAATTAAATATGTACTTTAGTTTAATTCTTTATTTTCTGCAGTTTTTATGGTTAAAACTTGACATAAATTTAAGGAACAGCTCCTTTCTCTAAAAAGTTATTAGTAGTATTTTTAAAGATGTCCGACTAATTTTAGCTCTAAATACTTTTAATGAATCGTAAATTTTAAAAACGCATATTAAAAATGCTTTCTTTTTCCCCATTCTTTCTGGCGATATGGTATGGTGTCGCTCAGAAGCGCTTCATGCACATCCAGCACAACAAACATTACCTTTTGATATACGCGCATTTGAGCAAATATTTTCTTTTTATAAACAGTACGTAGTTAGGTTTTTTAATGCATTTATATTTTTGCCTACCAAACGGTTTCCAGTTGAAGTATACCCTTGCAATGTTGTTGGTGTTGGTCTCCTTTTTGTGTATTGTGGGCGATATATGAGTACCCCCTATCTTTAATACCTGCACCCAACCCCCTATTATATGTATAATGGAATCATTGATCTTATTTCAGGGTTTTAAATTTTTAAATTAAGATTCAAATGCCCGTTGAAAAAGCAATATCTTGGATCAATTAAGTTAGCATCTACAGTAAATTGACGATGTGTAGGAAAGAGTGAAGCCTACTTTCCGCTTTTAAAAGTTTTAACGTTTGATTATAAAGAATTTCTGGAACTCTTTGGGCTAACGGATACCTGAATACCAAATTTCAGATTTTAATATTTATGTGTTTGAAAATATTTTCACCGTTACAGAGGAACTGAAAATTATTTATTAAGAATATACGCCTAAGACAAAAATTCTTTTTTGATTAGCTTTGTAACTGGTAATATTGCTTTGTCACTGAGTATGGCCCTAGTGATAATTTTAACGTAAGGCTCTGTAAAACTGGTGTTATCAACCATTATCTCTATTATTTTCACGTACCCCCAACTGGTCCTCCGCGTACCACCAGAAGTACGTGTATTACTGGCTGATCTAAATAAATAAATGTTTTTGAGGTAATGAAAAGTTTGCCAATTAAAAACTGTTGTTACATTGTTTTTAAACATTTCAAAAACAGAATTAAATCTTCGGTTTAATAATGTTTATTTTTTTTTTTTAATTCTTGTTTATTATCATTAAAAATATACTTCCGAACTTTCATAGCATGATGAAATAATTAGTTCGTACTATATATTCTGTTTGGGTCTAATAAATTTAAAATAATAAATAAGATTTGTATGTATTTTGCTCATACAAGTTTGAAATAAAAAAATACATTTCATACTGATAATTTTATTGTCAATAAAGAAAAGTAATTGGTAATTATAGGCACAACAATGTAATAAAGATTAAATTTGAAGGATAGAAATTACAAAACAACAAAAAAATAAACTAATCATGGTAGTGAATAAATTAAAAAAATAAGTGTTCTCTACTCGACTTTTCTTCCACCCGGATAAAAACTTTTTAAAATAATTGGCATACACATAGACATCATAATAGAAATTGTCAATCCTGGTTCAAAGAATATTAAAATGTCGACATATAACATCAACATTTGACATCCTGTGAACCACAAGTGGAAGTTCACTGGTATTCATTTCTAAGTTTTTGCAACTATGTTCTAGAATCTAAAGAATAAATATTTACATATTTATATAAATAAATAAAGTTGCTGCATAACGTAA
>JARJDX010069181.1:0-19440 GCA_030264735.1 Gymnusa sp. GC000175 | reverse complement strand
TTATAAAGCTTACGTTTTGAAGATGCTACGTTGTTCAGCATTTGTTTGACGGCCATCAATGGTGAACGCTTTCAGTGAATTTGTGAGAAAGCTGTGCACGAGATAAGTGTCGCGGTTACTAACAATGAAACAAAAAGGGTAGGGTAGTGCGAGATTTCCCGCTGAAGAAAGGGAAGCCAAAATTAGTCTTGCAAAAACTATGGAACTGAAAATCAGGCTAAAGTCAAAAATTTATGTATTCTTTTACGTACAATCCGAATCTGTAATAAAAAGTGAAGGTTTCAGTTTAAAAATTTAAAGTTTCCCCCTTCAGATGTGGAAAGGGGCTACTTTACGTTTTCAGGGAGCAAACCCCACTTTTTATTGCAGATTTTGATTTTTTTTTAAAAAAACATTAATTTCACAAGAAAACACTTTTCATCGTAGTAATCGCCGAAAAAAAAAAACAAATCTTTCGATAATTTTTTCGCGTGCTTACAGCGCCACCTACGGTTATTACATAAAAATGTATAAAGTAAAAGTTATGTCGTAAAATCTGAATTTGCAACAAAAAATGAGGATTTCCATCTAATATTTTAAAGTTTTACTCTTTGGGGGTTGGGGTAAAAAATTTTATGTACAGTCGAACTTCCATAACTTCTATAAATCAAATTTTTCTATATTTCAAATTTTTTTCGCAAATTTTTGCAACAAGATTGCTTTTTTTGCTAATTCTGCAACTCGAATTTTCTATATTTTGAATTTTTTTGTAAACTACAGTCGAACTTTCCTAAGTCGAATCATCATAGTTCACAAAAAAAATCAAAATATAGAAAATTCGTGTTACAGAATTAGCAAAAAAAGCAATCTTGTTGCAAAAATTTGCGAAAAAAAATCGAGAAATAGAAAAATTTTATATATAGAAGTTTGAGTTGTGGAAGTTCGACTGTATGATAATTAGACTTAGGGAAGTTCGACTGTATTTTAATCCGTAAAATTTGAATTTGCAACAAAAAATGGAGATTACCATTTAATATAAGTTTTACCCTCTGAGGGTATGGGTAAAAATTTTTTGACAAAATTAAATGTCTCCCTACCAACCCTTAAATTTTGCCCGAAAAATTGTGTCATTCAACACCCATTTTTATATTAAGATATTTTTCTGTTAATAGGACATCTTATATAGGGGTATTGGTTAGGTACTTGGTGCCATGGTCTAATAAAATAATATTTTTTAATTCCCGTCTTTAAAATATTACATTTTGGACTGACATATGGTGTGCTAAGCCTCATTTTAAATACGGCCACTCGTTGGATAGCGCTTGGTGCCGATTTGAATGTTTTCGGTACTTTAAAAACGCTCAAAGTTTTATTAAACACGTCTCGAATTATTTTTTTGACATATCTAGTCCTAAATTGAGTTTTTGGTTTGACGTTTGTCACTTTCGCATTAAGCTTGTAGTCATATTAAAATTGACGTTTAATCAAGCAGTTGCTTTTTAATTTAGTTATTTCGTCATAAAAAAAGTATAGAATGTCAACTTCGCTAGACACTCGTTTATTAAAAACTAGCTCGATTCGAATGTTTTCGGTACTTTAAAAACGCTCCATCAAACAAGCCTTGAATTATTTTTTTGACCCTAAATCAAGTTGGTGGTTTGACGTTTGTCAGTTTCGTAGTCACATTGAAATTGACGTTTAATAAAGCAGTTGCTTTTTTATTTAGTTATTTCGTCATAAAAAAAGTATAGTATGTCAACTTCGCTAGACACTTCTTTATTAAAAACTAGCTCGATTCGAATGTTTTCGGTACTTTAAAAACGCTCGAAGTTTCATTAAACACGGCTTGAATTATTTTGACATATCTACCCCTAAATCAAGTTGGTGGTTTGACGTTTGTCAGTTCCGCATTAAGTTTGTAGTAACATTAAAATTAACGTTTATTTAAGCATTTGCTTTTTTATTTAGTTATTTCGTCATAAAAAAAGTATACTATGTAAAATTCTCTAGACACTCGTTTATTAAACACTCGCGCCGCTCGTAATTAACATAAAACTTGTGAAGTTTAAAATTTACCATTAATTAATATGATATTTAGTTATTTCGTCATAGAAAAAGTATAGTATGTAAACTTCTCTAGACACTCGTTCCGGCTCGCGCCGCTCGTGATAAACATAAAACTCATGACTAAGGTGGAGAATATAATATACTATTAATTAATGTAAATCAATAATTAATTTAAAACAACAAAAGAAAATTTATCATGTACCTAATTTACGAGTTGTATTTTTTAAATTGAATAAACGAGAAACACGCGCTGTTCTAGCGCGCCAGATAAACTAAAATTTTTTTCATCATTTCTTTGGCAAACACAAGTTGTGCAAAGAGCTGATATGGATAGATGAAATTTATTCGGGTGGCAACCTCAAAGTTTTGTTATTTCTCATATTTTATGGTTTTAATTAAACAATAACTGTGCGCGCAACAAAAGCTTGATTAATTTTGCTTAAAGTTGTCGCCATGTATGTACAATATTCAGGCGTAACGTCCCCTTTCGAGTACGTAAAAATATTACGGACATTTAAGGTTCAACAATGGAGAGCAAATTTTTATTCTCGCCCCATTCTTCATATAAATTATGATTTATGATACCGCAAAGCTTAAAAAAAACGTCGCCGGAGAATTGTAAGAATGACACCTTAATATGTGTAAAAATCTTCCAGGATTTTTTGGATTTGTTTTAATGAAGATTATACTTTTTCTCATTTGAAACGCGCCGCGCCGCCTTGGTGTTGCAATATATCACCCGCAATGAGCAATCATATTACATAACCCAAATCCATTTAAATAAATCAACCTTAGTAGCACTGCATTCATGTTCAACAGCTTGGTCTGACATGTATATTATGTTTGATTTGACAGGTTCGGCCGTGGCGATGATAGGTGCTAACCTACGATTTGGGAGCAGCGCAGCGAATGCTAGTTTAAATGCCACTAGAGTATTTCAGTGCCACCCCGGAGGAACCGCCGAGGCTGCCCTTATATTTGCTTTGGGATCAATGGGGATGGCGGCCAATCTCGCCCTTATGGGAATTATTTTGGCCAACAGACAATTGAGAAGGTAATCTTTTTTCAATCCTTCTAAATTTGTTCTTATTATATTTATTGTTGAGCTTAAATTAGTTTTAATAAGAATTATTTAAAAAAAATAATATCTAATTCCTTCTTAAATTCAACACTGAGAATTATCAATTGAAAAATTATAAAGAATCCACTAACTAAACCCTAAGTTTATTGCCAAAGCTACCAATTTATTTCAACTCATATATCTATTTAAATTCTTTATGTTAATGACCTTACAGATTCATGAGCTGATTCTTCATATAAAATGTAATGTTGTTTAGTCAGGGGCGTAGCCAGAAATTTCGCAAGAGGGGGGCTAATTTCACAAGGGGGGACTAATTCCATTTTCGGAAGAATCTGTCTAAAATATAATAAAATATTTTGATGCAAAATATGTGCGGAGATAGTTATTTTGCGTAATCCAACGCAAGTTTGCACCATCACCAGCTCACGTAAGGCTTTGCCTTGAAAGTCTTCCTCTGGCTACGCCCTTGTGTTTAGTTTTTCAACATTTTTTTATGGCAATCAATATTGCTCATAAAAGTTTTAGGAATAAACGTACGATTTTAACTTTTAAAGATGATTGAAAGTGTTTGAAATAGTTGAACAAATTTTATAAAAATGAGTATACTTTGTTCATAAATGAGATTAAAATATAACATTTTTCAAAAATAATAAACTTGGTCAAATTTACATTTAAAAAAAATGAAGGTGTAGTCATCATACGACTTTCATTTCCGAATTTAAAATATATCCCATACTTTTAATTGAAACATAACTATATTTTATTAATTATTAGCCAATTAGGTTGGCAGTATGTCTGTGCAACTTCTTTTTGTTGTGAAATGTATGTTGGCAATAACTCCTATGGTGACATCTATCACTTTTGAATGATAGTTAGTCTATTTCATTAATTGTCAGCTGATTATACGCAATTCAAGCTAAGCGATACGCCCTCTAGCGGGAAAAAATGTACCACCCCATGGTGGTATATGTGTTTACATATTTAAACGATACTTACAAATTCACCAAATATAAGAAAACAACCAGAAAACGGCCCAGCCACACAAAAATACACAAAAAAAAAACATTGAGTTACTATTATTATAATCTGTCATAACTTTATGTTACCCACCATGTGCAATAAAATAGGGCGGGGAAATTTAATTTGAATCGGCGATAATGACAGCATGTGTCTGCCAGTTGATAGGCATAAATTAATAAAACGTTCCTTAGCAACAAACAAGGATGAGTTTAAAATTTTAAATTTTAAAAAATGATAACAAAATTAAATTTTAAACACTTTTGTGTTTTTTCATAAATTTGATTTTTTTTTTGAAATATTTGCAAAAAAAACCAAACACCTAACCAATAAACTGCCACGTTGGTGGATTTCGGCCAAAAGTAACTGAGACCTCCCAATTTTTGTTAAAAGCTTAAATATAAATTTCCAGGCCGACCAGTCCAACAGTCTAGGAGATAGACAGAACACAGACAACAGACAGACAGATACCACTTCAAAAACAACTTTTTTTGAATGAGAGGAGTTTTAAACAGATATCAAATTTACTACAAATTTATCAAATTTGAGCAAAATTTATGAAATTAAAAAAAAATTAAATAGTTGCGAAAATCGTTAACATGTGATCAAAATTACCACAATTTGGCAAAAATAAATCAAATTTTAAACGTCTTAAATCGCCCAACTTTTAACAAAAATTTCCAAAATCATTTTAATAAAAATTGCTCAAATTTTCCAAATTCATATAAAATTTACTGAAAATTTCTCAAATTCAAGAAACACTTTTCAAAATTAAAAGAAAATCGTTAAAATGTAAGCAAAATTTGGCAAAAATAAAAAAAAAATCCAAATATAAATCAAATTTTAAACTTTAACAAAAATATCCAAATTCATCTTAATCAAAAATTTAAAAAAAAATTACTCACATTTGCCAATTTCATACGAAATATGCTAAAAATTTCTTAAATTTAGGCAAAACTTTTAAAATTAAAAAAAAATCATCCAAATAGTGGCGAAAATCGTTAAAATGTGAACAAAATTATCAAAATATATCAAAAAATAAATTAAATTTTAAATAAAAGCCTCAAATCATCTCAACTTTCAACAAAAATATCCAAATCCATCCTAATCAAAAATTTAAAGAAAATTGCTCAAATTTGCCAAATTTATATTAAATTTATTGAAAACTTCTCAAATTTAGACAAAACTTTGAAAATTTAAAAGAAATTCATCTAAATAGTAGCGAAATTCGTTAAAACGTTAACAAAATTATGAAATTTTATCAAAAATAAATCAAAATTTAAAAGCCAAAAATAAATCAAATTTTAAGCGCCTCAAATCATCCTTTCAATAGAAATATCCAAAATCATCATAATTAAAACTTTAATAAAAAATTTATCAAATTTGTCAAATTCATATCAAATTTACTGAAAACTTCTCAAATTTAAACAAAACTTTTAAAATAAAAAAAAAAACATCTAAATAGTGGCAAAAATCGTTAAAATGTGAACAAAATTATAAAAATTTAGCAAAAATAAATCAAATTTTAAAAGCCAAAAATAAATCAAATTTTTAACGCCTCAACTATCAACAAAAATATCCAAAATCATCACAATAAAAAATTTAACAAAAATTGCCCAAATTTGCCAAATTCATTTAAAATTTACTGAAATTTTCACAAATTTAGGCAAAGCTTTTGAAATTTAAAAAAAAATCTAAACGGTGGCGAAAATCGTTAAACTGTGAACAAAATTATCAAAATTTAGAGAAAAAAAATCAACTTTTAAAAGCCAAAAATAAATCAAATTTTAAACGCCTTAAATCATCCCAACTTTCAACAAAAATATCCAAATTTATCTTTATCAAAAATTAAATAAAAACTGCTCAAATTTGCCAAATTCATATCAAATTTATTAAAAATTTCACAAATTTACTGAAAATTTCTCAAATTTAAGCAAAATTTTTAAAAATGAAAAAAAAATCCAAATGGTAATAATCGATAAAATATGAACAAAATTATAACAATTTGGCAAAAAAAAATCAAATTTTACACGCTCAAATTGTCCAACATTCAACAAAAATATCAAAATTCATCGTTGTCAAAAAATAAATAAAAATTGCTCAAATTTGCCAAATTCAAATCAAGTTTACTAAAAATTTATCAAATTTATTGAAAATTTTTTTGATCTAAGCAAAATTTTTGAAATTAAAAAAAAAACATTCAAATCGCGACGAAAATGTGAATAAAATTATAACAATTTAGCAAAAAAAAACAAATTTAAAACGCTCAATTCATCCAACATTCAACAAAAACATCCAAATTTATCTTAATAAAAATTTTAATAAAAATTACTCAAATTTGCCACATTCATTTAAAATTTACTGAAAATTTCTCAAATTAGAGCAAAACTTTTGAAATTAAAATAAAATCATGTAAATAATGAAAAAATCGATAAAATATAAACAAAATAATCACAATTTAGGAAAAATAAATCACATTTTAAACAGAATTACAAAAAAGAATTTAAATTATAAGAAAAATTATCCAGATTTTACCAAAATTATTTAAATTTGACAAAAGAATCTAAATTATAACTTGATTTACTCAAATTTGATTTAAATTTTGAAGAAAAAAAAAATAATTGTAAAATACTTACAGTTTTTACCAAAATTAACTAAATTATGATAAAAAATTGCGCCAATTTGATTAAATTCATAACAATTTTAGCCAAAATTATCAAAATTTTAACAAAAATCTCCCAAATGTACAATTTTAGAAAAAAATTATTGCAATTTTAACAAAATTGAACCAAATTTTGGCAAAAATCTATTAAATCTGACCAAAATCATTGCCATTATTACTAAAATCATTTGGGTTATGACAAAAATTGTTAAAATATTACCGAAATGAAAGCAATTTTTACCAATATCATCCAAATTTGAAGGAAAATTGCCCAAATTTAACAAAACCCAAATTTTGATATAAATTGCCTTAATTTGATCAAAATATTTGTAATTTTAACGAATATTATCAAAATTTTAAGAAAAAATTACTCAAATTGGACAAATTCATATCAAAGATACCCAAAACTTTAGTTAAAATTTTTGTAATTTTGAAAAAACCCATTAAAAAAATGGCGAAAATCACATAAATCTGACTAAAATAATATCAAATTTACCCAACATAAATTAGGTTCGCCTAAATTTACCCAAAAATATTACAATTTTCACAAAAATTATTTTAACTTTGACAAAACTTATTTCAATTAAAACAAATATCCCCTAAATTTAACAAAAAAAAAATTGTAATTAGGAAAATTAAAAAAAATATTAACAGGCGCCACTTCAAAAACAAGTTTTTCTAATCGAGGGAAGTCGAAAACGGATATTTCCGCAAAACACTCTTTATTTCGAAAATTTTCGCGATTAGTATACTTTTCATTCACTTCGTAAATGAAAGTAAAATGGCTAAATTTTTAACAAAACCATGTATATTTAAAAAAATAAGGTTAAAATCTGACCACAAATATTCAATTTTACCCAAAATTATTTGAATTTTCACGATATCCCTCAAATTTTACAAAATTTATAAACTTTTATATAATTTCAATAATAATCTTCAAAATTTCAACCATAATCAATTTAACTTGACCAATATTATTACAATTTAAACGAAAATAATCTGAACTTTGACAATAAAAGATAAAATAAAACTAAAATCATAGATGTTTGAAAAATTCAAAAAATTGCAATTTTAACCAAAATTAGTTTAATTTTCATCAAAATTTTCACAACTTTACCAAATTTATGGCAATATTACCTAAAATCATCAAAATTTTGACAAAAATATTTTTTCTTTAAAAAATATAGAGGGCGCCAAATTAATGTCAGGTTGCCGATCGCCAACACTTTCTAGAACTTTCTAAAAAATAGTTTTACTTAATCAATATTGATAATATTTTCAGAAAAATTATAGATCTGGTTAATAAATAAAATATTAAAAATATTTATAGAATTGGTCACAATTTTTTTTTAAATATTTTTAGACAATATGCAAAGTGAAGTCAACCGTTTAGAATGATTGAAAGAGATCAAGAGAGATCAGCGTTGATCACACCTTTATTGGATAACTTTAGTTGTTAAGAGTTCGGGCCAAGATTTATTAGAGAAAAATTAATACAGAATTTTCTAGACTAGTTTTAATGAGATGAAAGCATATATTATTTTATAAAATTCCAAAATACTTAAATCAACGCGTAAGTTTTTAGAATAGCTTAAAAATCTTTTATATAAGTATTAATCATTATATATTTCAGCAATGTGAGTCCAGGTTTCATAATTTAAAGTGACGTTAAAGCCAGAGTAAATTATTAATATAATACTTGTATCATGTTACGTTCAATTAATTTTAATAATGTTTTATAGACGCCTTCACTTAATTGTCTTTAAAACAAGCTTATAGTGCATTTAAAACTATTTGTAACATTAATTACCACTAAAGTATACAGGGTGAATCGAAAAGAGCGGATCGACCCATTAACCTGCAAATACCTATACAGAAAACCAACACAAAACCGCAATTTCACACATGCGCAAACAAATTTCGTTTCGCCGCAGGCTAGGAGTGAGCCATAATATTAACAAACAATGAGTAAGTAACGTATCTTTCACCAAGCGATACGCTTGCATGACACAAGATGTAACGAGTCAAAACTTGCTTCGTGATACTTGTATCATAATACGTTTAATTAATTTTAATAATGTTTATGGATGCGTTGACATAATTAACAAGATTTTAGTGCATTTACAACCATTTGTAACATTAATTACTACTATAGTATACAGGGTGAGTTGATAAGAGCGGTTAGGACTATTAACCTGCAAATATACAGAGAATATACACAAAACGGCAATTTCACACATGCGCAAAAAAATTTCGCTTCGCCGCAGGATAGAAGTGAGCCATAATATGAACAAATAATGAGTGAGTAACGTATCTTTGACTAAGCGATCCGCTTACATGACACAAGATGTAACAAGTCAAAACTTTCTTCGTGATACTTGTATCATGATACGTTTAATTAATTTTAATAATGTTTATGGACGCGTTGACATAATTAACAAGCTTTTAGTGCATTTAAAATAATTTGTAACATTACGTACTACTATGGTATACAGGGTGAGTTGATAAAAGCGTTGATAAGAGCGGTAAGGACTATTAACCTGCAAATCTACAAAGAACCTACGCAAAACGGCGATTTCACACATGCGCAAACAAATTTCGTTTCGCCGCAGGCTAGGAGTGAGCCATAATATGAACAAACAATGAGTAAGTAACGTATTTTTGACCAGGCGATACGCTTGCGTGACACAACGAGTCAATTAACTCAACCATCGCTCATGAATCAACAAAATATTTTATAATTTTATTTTGTGCTCCAACCTAAGTTCTGGTTTAGGGAGACTCAAAAAAAAATATAACCCCCCCCCCCCATTACACCACTGCCAATGCTTATTTTTAGTCACATCGAGCTTTAAATAAGTATTCTAGTACTGTTTTTAATAATAAATTGGTAATGAAATTCTCTTTACTACTGAACGGATCGTCGACGTGATTACTACTCCAATTTTGAGGTTGATTGGTAGACCTGAATAATGCAATTAGTCCTCGTTGTGTGCCTCATGCTAACTTATTAAATTAAAACTTTGATATTTACTTTTTTTAACTAGATATAACGTCTAGGAGTTAAATTATTTAGTAATTTATTTATTTTAATTATTTTTCGATCCAGTAATTATTATTTGGTAATTTGTTCACGTAATTAATATTATTACGAAGTGTATGGTTTAATTGGAGCTTAGATGTAATAATTTATGTAAGTAAGGGGTTAAACCCAGTGAATCAATCGAATATAGCAGGGGTGGTTAAGTCAATATAGACACAGGGTTTACTAAGTAAAATATGAGTCTCTGGGGTATACAAGGATCACAACAGTGTCGAGGCCAGGATTGCGAATCTGTTTCCAATATATGTCGTTTAAAAAAGAAAAATCTAATCTTGCCGGGTTCAGAGTCATGCCCGCCGGGGATGCAAATATTATTTTTAAATCGGACTAGTTTGGATGCAAAATCGATTATAAACAACCCGACCTTGCCCCCAATTTTCTAGCCCCTATAAATCTTACAAATCGAGATGGCTAAAGATGTAATTTAAAATTGTCCGACCCTTGTTTAGGGATACTTGTAGTCGCTAAAGGTTTATTGTCCCAATTTTATTTAACGCAAAAAAATATTTTACTCGGCAAAATGCACAGTTTGCAGGTCACCTATCTTACTGGAACGCTTTTTGTGCCGAAAACTTCGTCGGTGGGTGTAACGCTTCGACAACAAAAAATTAATCACTGATCAGAAAGAAATTTTCGCCAACTAATGACCTATTTATTGCTTCTGGAAAAATTGGACTAATTATTAAATTACAAGCTTAAATTTTCTGCGCTTAATGCTAATTTAATTTTGAGTTTAAAGCTATAAATGGTTTGCTATTTTTATTTTAAAGAAATTTTTTTCAATTTTTATTCGGAAATAGGTTAGTTTACTCGTTTAAATTGTATCTTACGAACAAAATCAATCTTACGAACGTGGATTGGGTAAACAAGTACCGGATTCAATTTTTAAAGCGTTTTTAATACTATTTACCAATAAATACTCTAAAAGCTCAATGATGTCATTGCATTCTACGCAGCGTATAGTTTCGCATTTCATTGTTAGATGTCGCTGTGGTGTGCTTCACCAATAATAAATCCAATTAATTGAGACTTGGTTAATTTACCAATAAATACAATAAGAGCCCAATGATGCCATTCTACCTACACAGCGTATAGTTTCGCTTTTTATTGTTAGATGTCGCCGTGGCATGCTTCATCAATAATATAGCCAATTGATTGAGACTTGGTTGATAAAACTAAGCGTATATATTGATGTATTTTTCGGGTATAAATTCCAAAAATTATTTTTACAATACATATATCCCGTGGTGATACTGTTACTTTACTATAAAAACGTACATATTTTATTTTGATTGGATAAACCTTTGACAGGAATCGAATCCAATAAAGTTCAAGTTTCATAACTCTAGAAGCTCACTTTAGAGTTTTACATTTTATCCGTACATTCAGAAGTGCGTATTGAAAACATTTCAAAGCCAACTTTAAATTCGTAAATGAAATTTTAAATTTTGTTTGTGCAGCGAATACCTCAATTGGTATTTATAAAAGAAAAATACAAATTTATAATAAACAAATTTTAAAGTTTACCTAACCCAACGAGCAGCAACTAAGTCTTGTTGGCAAAGGCGTGCTGAACAAAGCAATCCAAAGTTAATTTGTAGTCCATTTATCTTTTACAAACTTAAATCCTGAATTATGTATTAAAGCTCCGAATAACAAGCTTTAAGTTCTATGACGAGTACTTGTTGTTAATTCCTGTCGCATTTTCGTTATTGGATTTGTACGTCATATGTTAAAAAAATGTGGGTGTGGACACCACACGACTTTTCGTTTACAAATTTTAGACATCCGTCATTTTTGACAGAAACATAACCCTATTCCACTAATTATCAGCTGACTGAAATATCAGTATGTCTATAACTTTTCGTTTACAAATTTTAGACATCCGTCACTTTTGACAGAAACATAACCCTATTTCACTAATTATCATCTGAGTAAAATGTCAGTATGTCTCTATAACTTTTCGTTAACAAATTTTAGACATCCGTCACTTTTGACAGAAACATAACCCTATTCCACTAATTATCAGCTGACTAGAATGTCAGTATGTCTCTGTAACTTTATTTTGTTGAAAAAAATCAAAGTACAGTTCTTTTATTGATTGATTTGGCAACGATTGCGAATGGCTGCATCATTAAATATTTATAAAATTTTAAAATCCGAAAATAATTTATTTAACTATATAATTTTCTTATGTTACCCACTTTTAGAGCTTTTGTTTTAGATAGAGATTTCCCAATTTACTAAGAGTAGTAATATTATCTATGTCAACAACGTTCTAAGTAGGTCAGATCTAATGAAGATTTATTGCTCAAATTGTTAATAATGCATTAAATATATAATTCACTTAAAATAATTTTATATTGAAATTAATTAAATAATATGTTAATTCTGTTAAGATAATTTAATTAGTGAAAATTGCCAGTGCCAAAATGCTTTTAAAGCTCTTATACAGACCCATCGAGATTGATTAATAACAACGTGACTGTGTCAATCAATATTTAATATTTTTATGCTAGTTATTGTGTGCAATTAATCAGATGTTTGGATATTTCAATAACTGGCGTTCGTTGTAACTAACAGTAAAACTTTATTTGTGCCCTACCTGTGTAAGCGAATTTTATACGTTCAAACAAAAGTTCTTTTTCGGAGCAAAAGGTAAATTAAATTAGTGAAAATTGCTAGTGCCAAAATGCTTTTAAAGCGCTTTTACAGACCCATCGAGATTGATTAATAACTACGTGACCGCGTCAAACGATATTTGATATTTTTATGCTGGTTATTCTGTGCAATTAATCAGATGTTTAGATATTTCAATAATTGGTGTTTAATGTAACTGACAGTAAAAATTCATTTGTGCTTTACCTGTGTAAGCGAAGTTTGTTACGTTCAAACAAAACAAGTTTTTTTTTAAGCAAAATAAGGTATTCATCAAGGTGTTCCCAAATTTTGTAATTCCGACTGGAGCACGGATTAGCAGGATCCTGGGTCAAAAATTCCAGGAGCTCTTACCAGGGGGAGAGAGCCAGGACTTGTAAGAGGCAACCTCTTCCACACNTTGTGTTTTATTTATCATAGTTTCTGCTGATTATTTATTAAGGACAATTGAACAACTCAAACCTTTTTATATGTGCCTTCTGTGATTGTCCCTTCTGTAATTTCTTTAATTACTGGCGCTCAACAATTTTGTTAATTTCCTTAAACGAACCTCCCCTACCGTACCAATCTGAGCAGCTGATCCCGACCATTTGCACAACAACAAAAAAAGTTGTTATAGCACTTCATATTTAATTCAAATAAGGATATAATAACCTAGGATATTGATACAGCTGGATCTCAAATATTGGATAGACAAGATTACAAGGTTAGGAAAATAGTGAAAGCGCTTTTTTAGTATAACAGACTGAATATGAAGAAAAATAATTCACAGAATATCCCAATGCTAGTGGATGTAATAGCTAGTAGGTTTATTGCAACAGCTAAAGAGCAAACGCTGAAAAGGAGATCTTATTTAGTATCACCTCTAAGTGACTCTTGTTACATAAGCAAAATAATGGCATTTTATATCGAAGGCATTTCTGGCAAATAAGAAGAACTTTATTTTCTGTTGCAAAGAAATGTGATTTGTCTTCAAGAAACCTAGAAAGTATCCACAGGAAAAGGCTGCATATTAATGGGTATACAGTTTTTGAGCTACTTGTAGAAGATAACGGATTAGGTCTCTTAATGGAATTTAGAAAAAACTCTGGGGTGCAGTTCTATATAATTGATTCTAATAAAGATGCATCAAAAATATCATCAGTTTATAAAAGTGGCTCAAAAACTATATTAGGAAATATTTATCGTTCTCCTAATAGAAATAATTGAGCTATTCGAATGATAGCCAATATATCGAGGAAATTTTGCAAATAATACAATTGCATATTATTAGGTTATTGAAATGAGACACAAAGTACAATGACCAAGATTCTCAGAAAACTAGGAATTGAGTTATGCAATACCAAGTTGCTTACCAAAAAAACTAGAAAAAAAATTCGAGGGTTTTTTTGTGGCTTTCCAGCTGAACAATTTATTTATAATGGTGTTGGAATAGTTTAAAATAGCTTAAAGAGAATCATACTAAGATCCTTTAATTTCATTTGCTCAAATATCACTGTCCTTCTGGGATTTAGAATGATCATACCTTTGTGGCTTCGATTCCAGCCTCCTCCTAATCAGACTATTTTTAACATAAGATGAAGAGCCTTTCCATTTACAGCCACTCAGTAAGCTAACCATCAACAAGGGAAGTGCTGCTTACCTAACTCACGGAACTCGCTACCAGGATTTACTATAGATCTACCTAATTTACTCATATACCCGGGGCAAAGACTTAGTATTACCATTACACTCCCTGGAGCCGGCTCTATCCGCATGTTGATATTTGCATATCACGCTGGGCGGTGTGGGCACTTTAATGGTATAAAATACAGAAGTCATTTTGTATATATTATTTCACTGAGGCCCGGCGGATACTCCCTACTTCGATTCTTTAAGGGTACCCTTGGTAAACATATCAGAATTCTATATTTTTGCTTGCTGAATAAATTCCCTTTTTGAGGCGGCTTTAATGCTTGGCGTCAGCGGACGTTAACTCTAATTTGTAGAAACTTTGCATCCACTTGGATTCGAACCTGCCATCCTCCCAAACCAAAGTTTTTAGAGTACTTAGCCCTTTCCAGTCGACCATTAGGCCTGTCTTTAGACTATAGATTAAATTTTTGAGAAAAATAGATTGAAGACGCAATTGGACAAGGAGGCGATGCAGGCAACTTATAGATAGCTGAAACCACAGAGTTGAAAACAAAGTATCTAAAGAAAACCTTTTAATTAACTTATTTAACATTTTATATAACCTTTTATGAAATTTGCTTGCAACCTGCTGACAAAAAAAGGTTGTACTTGCCTGAGCACAACTAAGGGTTATGCAATATTGAGCACAAGAGCGAGCACATGCTCCTCGAACTTTATAAAAGTCTTGAAAGAACCAGTGATGCTTCTTAGAGACGTGCAGCAATCCTCAAAGTTAAGAATGAAAACTCGACTCACCTAGCGCTTATAAAATGCTATCTCAAATCTAAATGTAAGTTAAATGAGTCTAATACAGCAGAGATTTTGTGTGAAGCACAATTGAAAACTCAAATAATCGATATTAATAGAAAAAAATATCATAAAAAATTATTTAGAGTGTGTGATCATAAACTTGCAGATGTAAAAGACTCATCTATCTGGTTGAATAAGGGGAATGTGAAGCCTAAAGATGAAGGAGCCTACTGCATCCTTTAAGATAAAAATATTTTCTTTGGGCAAAGAGTACAATGTCCTCACTGCAGAGCATCGATGAAGACAGTGGATCACTTATCCACTAAATGTGACAGAATGATAGGCAATTACTACACAAGAAGACATAACGAGGTCCCAAGATATATCCTTCTGACTTTATGCAATAAATATGAGCTGAAAAACTTAAAAAAGTTGAGATCGCACTCAGTTCAAGAGGTTGTAGCAAATGAAAATGTAGAGATAAGAGTAGATACTCGAATCAAAACTGACATTAAAATACAACATATCAGACCAGATTCATTTGTATATGATATAAAAAGGAAAGAAATAACTCTTGATTTATTGACGCAAGGTAAGAATAAAAAGACTAGAAAATATGATCTGATTGCCAACGAGTTGGCCCTATCTAATAAATGCAAAGTAAAAATTATTCCATATGAGATGATCTGGGAGGGTTTGGTTACGAAATACCACAAGAAGCACAGAAATGAGATCAGGATTCACCCTAAAACTATACATCCAATCACTAGTTCTGAAGAAGACGTTTGAGAGCATTTCCTTCGACCTAAGAAGATGTATCGAAGAGAAAGATAGTGACAATGAAGTTCACGAGCTTATGAGTAAGGTTACAAATGCATCGACAGAGGTAAAACCTGTTGTTGTTCAATAATGATAGTTAGCTATCTTATTAAACCTCAAATAAATAATTTTTAACCTTATTAAAATATTAAATACGATTACCCTTAAATTTATTCTTAAATTATTAATTAAATTGTTATTTTTATCAATTTCTTTTTGTTACACATATTTCGCTGTTAACCATTTTGATAAAAATTTTTGCAGAGACAGGTTATATTTTGAAAATTTCAAGTGGTTAGCAAGCCAACCCCTACAGTGTTTCAAACTGGCTTGCATACCAGTACCTACTATGAGTATCAATAATTTTATAATCTTATTTTTTTCGCCAGTCGGAAATTACTCGGATTATTTAAAACATTTTCTCTCAATCTTGATGAATCATGGTTTTTTGAAATATGCGCCTATGTGTGGCGAATTTTAATTTCATTTTTCTCTCAAACATTTCCAGCTCTTAAAAACCTCTGAATGGCGTTTTCTGCCGAACTGAGCTTGTACTGTATTTTCAAAAAATATTTGACCCCTCAGAAGCCTTTGTATAAGGATTCATTTATGTGCCCCTGGATCGATAGTTCAAATTCTATTTGATTTATACTTCTTTCTCAAGCCATATAGCTTCTTAAGAGTATAGAATCCGGGTACTGAAAGTTTATGCTTTCGATGATTTTTTCAAACAATTTACTTTAATAATATACCCATGAGATTTTGGGTAGCTTACGTAGAGAATTCGAATAGAAAGAATAATTTAATCTTTCGCTGTTCTTATTTAGCCGCAGGCTAATTTTTCAACTCTTTAGCAGCATGAGCTATTATTTTTTTCAGCATTCTTAATGCCAAAATCGCATTGTTTATCAATTAAAATTGATTGGATCTTTTTTCTACTCCAAAAGCCAATTTGATTGGAAAGTCAGGCAGCGGAATTTTTTGGCTTTCAAGATCGCTAGTTAATCGCTCCTGGTTTATAAATAGATCTCGGCATTCAAGTGTGGGATGTACCTTAGTGCTTTATAGTCTTTGGGGCATATTTAAATGATGGATTCTACCATCTGGTTGGCCATATGCAACTTTTGGTGTTCGAACCGACTAGATGGCATGCTTGCATCCTCGAATTGTTTGGTGTTATTCTTCAATCTGTCATAATCATTTCTTCATTCGAGTATTATCTGCTGGCTTTAGATGGGATTCGGGTTTGGCCTATTTACTAGCCAGTTGGTTTTTCAGCAACATATTTCTTTCTTGATTTCCTTTACTTTCATAGAGAGAATGTTTTTAAGTTTGAATAATTTATTGTTTTAAAGTCCAAAGAGTTTTTTTATATTCTTCATGATCAGTATTCTTAAAATTATATGCTAGGTTAAATTTTAAATTGTTTTTAAATGGCTCAAAGTTGACGCCATATATTGCCAATATATTTACAATATTCTTCAAAATTTTAACAAAATTCGATTTTGAATTTAAATTCCTAAAAATAATAAGCGAATTTATCTGAGATGTAAGCATTTTTCGGCTCATCAATTTATACAATGGTATGACATAGAAATTTATCAATTTCACGAAAGGCTTTAAGTGGGTTTTTGGAGTTTAGAACATTTATTTCCATTAGTTGTAAGGATGCTTAAAATCCCCTACACTTTTAAAAACAGGGTAACACCAGGCTGATGTATGATGCGGCTTCTGCGCCGTAAGGCACTGTTGGATGCCAAGTCAAAGTTTTTTGCATAGTTCCTATGATTTATTATACCCATCGCCAGACTTTCCTTTGCACATGATAAATGGAGGTTTGCCTTGTTTAAATGTAAACAAAGCCTTAAATGTAAAAATTTTATCAAAATTTTACCCACGGAAATTCCGACAGGCACAGATCATAGCATTAAATCTTTTCGGTTGCGGTACATTATTTTAAAGCAGACCTCATCACGTATATCTGGCACCCATCATCTCTTCTAAGCGCCGTATTATTGGCTACAATCTTTAAAAACATTTTCTTTGTTTTACTCAAATTTTGAGTAAGGAAGTAATTTTCCTCATCTAGCTGATTGATTCGATTATTCAATGGGTACTCACGTGCCCTTGACGTGATATAAGGGATATGCCTATTAATTAGAGCCCTTCTATCTTGAAGCTCGCTCTATCTTTTGATCGGCTAACTTTCTCACCACGGGGTGGAGGAGTGACAGAGACGTTAGGTTCTGAAATCACTGTTCCTACCTCATTGTGCACCTTATGACCGATTTCTTTCTGACTGAAACTTTCAAATTTGCTTAGAGCATCTGAACTGTTTTCTTCATAAATAATTTATTGCAAATCCACGCCTTACAATCTTCTGCTCTAATTAGATATTTCCCCATTACACTATAAACTGTTAGCGGGGTGCCAGCCCATTCCCACAGGGGGGATTCTACAAGGTGCTCGCCAGACACCAAAAATTAGATGCTCTTTCTGTATAGACCAAACAGTCTTACATAGGAGGTTAAAAATCAAATTCTTCACCCACAATGTTGATTAAAACTATACCTAATCGATGCAAATCTTGTTTGCCCCTTGCTTTTATTTTAAGAAAAGTTTTATTTTCAAGAAGCCTCTGACCTCTCTTACATAGATAGATTTAAAACATCTCGGTGGTATCGGCTGTGCCAGACCGTTGACAAAACCCCGGGAGCCATCAAATAAATGCACCCCAGAGTTTGATTAGTGCGCCCTGAACCTTGGGCTCGAGATCGAGTGCAATAAATTCCCCAACGCCCAAACTCGCAAAATATTTAGCAAATATTCAGCTTTTATTAAAAACTCCAAACACTTCGTAGATCGCATCCAAGAATTACACCTTGAAAAAGGTGACCTAACTTCGCCAATGCCTGTCCCAAGCCAGGATAAAAAAGAAGGAGGGGGAGGAGTAACAACCTCGTTTAAAAAAACAGGGTTCAGCTGGCCCGGCTGATAGCACCCTGTCAGGGCCCTCGCCTGGGGTACAGGTGAAACCCGGCCAACGGTCCCAAAGGCGGAAGATGACAAGAGTCACAATGGCGAAAGGAGCGGAAAAGCCAAAATGGCCCTCCTATCGGGGGTTCTGGCGTTAGGCGTTAACAACCTCACACAGGCAAAAAAATAAAGGAATGCTAATATGGAGAGCAAAGCCAAAATATATCCCCGGGTGGTAAACCGGGTAAAACCGGGGGAGGCAGTGATGCTCGAGGTAATAAAATCCCAGTTAGAAATTTTAGCCAGGAAACAACAATGAATAGAAGGACAAGGAAAAAAAAATGCTGATAGGTACTTGGAACGTGCAGGGGTGGAGAAATAAAGTAACAGAGATCACACAAATATTTCACGATATAAACATTAACTTTCTCGTAACTAGCGAAATGAAAAGGAAGGGAAGCGGATGCAAAGAGGTGGATGGAACGCGGCTCTTCTGGAGTGGAGTAGATAAAGAACAAAGGGCAAAAGCGGGAGTCGGCATATTAATCAAGAAGCAACTTAAAAGATTCATAAAATTATGGGAACCAATAAGTGAAAGATTGATAAAAGTAGAACTGGAAATTTACGGTAGAGATATAATAATACTTGGAGTAT
>JARJDX010069173.1:0-21968 GCA_030264735.1 Gymnusa sp. GC000175 | reverse complement strand
CAGGAATCACATCCGATTACCAATTCTTGCGAGTTTCAAAGAACAGGCGTAGACGCACAAACGGAAATTGGTTATTGATTAATTTAGGTTCAATGATTATTAAAACGTACGTGCTTCTTCGTTTTTAGTAACACGATTCTTTTTACTTTTATTTTCCACACAAATCTAGCAACGTCGAAGGCGGAAAATTTAAATTTAATTTAATATAATTTATATTTGAATATAATAAGCCCAGATGCGCCAAGTGTGAGGAAATCACTCCTCCAAGGATCGTAAAAGATACAAATGAGACAATAACGTGGGTAAAAACAATACTATAACTAGGTAACTCAATTTTTTTTAAATTTGTTGTCTAGTACTTCAGTAACTTGTAATGTGGAACTTTCTAATGCTAAAAAGTAGATATCTCTGAGCCTACCCAAATGAATCCTAGCGCTGCATTTCCAAACTAGGCAAGTAGGAAACGACCGTTCTGTCCATTAGAGGCCAAAGATAAATTTACATTTTGCTCATAATATTACTTTTCGAGTTACCTAGTTATAGTATTGGACCCACGATATTTAAACGATAGTTACAAATTCACCAAGCAATAAAAACACCCAGAAAAGAGCCCAGATACAGAAAAACACACAAAAAAGCACCAAGTTACTATTATAATAATCTGTCATAACCTTATTTTACCCATTTGTAGCAATAAAATATGGCGGCAAAAATTAATTTGAATCGCCATCCCATAATCAGGGCCGGCCGTAGCAAGCGCAGGTCCTACTCAAAAATTATCCGTGGGTCCCCTTTCTCCCCTAAAATTGGAACTTGAAAACCATGCTTTATTTATACATTATTGCACTTGGATACACTATTATTATTATGAACTAAGTAGAAATTTAATATAAATAACCCTTTCTAGCCTTTGCTTCCTCAAAATCTTTTAAAAGATTATCAAATTTCAAACTCCTTTAAGACCACTTTCAATTGACATAATTTTCAGTGAATTTAAGCGTCCCTCTGTATCTATCCATCTTTTAATTCTGTTCTTTCTATGGGCGTCATTCAAGTCAAGTCCTTTTTAAGTATTTTGTACATATTTTCTAGGCTCTAGGGAATAATTATTTCAAAAAAGTTTATATGATTAAAGCTGTAGCAATACGTAATTGCAACAATTTTTATCTAAGGCACCATGAGAGAGATGGTCAAATGCCATCATGATGTCACCAAACCCTCATTAATGGACAGAAGAGAGAGAGAGAGAGAGTTTTATTTGGTGAAGTTTTTTCCTCTTGCGGAAAAGTCGAGTGGAGAACACTAATTTTTTTTATTGTTAAATCATTTTTATAACTTACCTATTTACTTCATTACAGGAGGACCTTTGGTTGATAAGCTACCTCCAAGATTTAAGGATGATGGTTTACAATGCGTTTCAACCGTAGAAGGAACTTCAGTAACTCTATTGGCTGAATTGGTAGAAATTACTCAAGAAACGGAAATTTCCTGGTATGTATATTTAAAAAAAAACTAAAATTATTGTTGGGCCATCCAATTAACACAAGTTGGCAAGACTGTTAACCCAACCATTGGTGCTGAGGTATAGCAATAAGAGCAATAATTCAGCTTAAATACACAGGTAAAACCACGGTCGTATATACAGGTCTGGAAACCCTATAGTTTGATACGACTCTCTTACGTGTCGTCAAACTGGTAGTCCCTCGCTTAGCTACCAGGTGACGCATAGATCGAAGTATGTTGTCAGGATTAGCGCCATATCGTTCAAATTTCAAAAACCGCCATACAAAGATTGATTGATAATAACCGCACATTTAAAGTGAAATTCTTTACTCAAATGTTACATAATACATACATGATAAAATGTCAAAAATATAATAAACAAATTTTATGCGATTTCCGTCGACTCATGCGCCACACGTGACGTCTTTTGGTACTACGCGACAGTTGACGCTTAGCGGACTGAGTTCTCACATAGGAAACAGCCTCGAGTTTCCAGACCTGTGTATACGTTCGTGGGTAAAACGCATATAAAATCTCACCTCGCTGTCAGTCACAACGAACGTTAGTGACTAGCTAATCCAACCTCCTATCAGATGGGAATGCCAACAAATTGCGTTTGAATTTCAGCTTTAATTTTTAATATATCCAAGTACACACCTACATGAAAATATTCAATGCACAGTTTTGACAGAAGACTTGTTTGCCAACAGCCGCCATATTGGGAATTAACTATACCTAGTGGTGGCGCTGCGATCAATCTGTCAATGGACACTTTAGTCGGTATCATTCAGTAATATTAGAAGCAAATGTAAGGAGTATTTTTGTGCGTTTTCACACAAAACAAAAAATATTTAAAGTTTAAAAATTAAAACACTTATTTGTCATAAGAGTTCTATATGAATACAATGAATGTCTAACCGACTCGAGTTAGTTCACGATCTACCGCTAGACGGCGTCTCTAATAAAGTTTATTTCCCATTGGTCACGTCGTGGTCTTGGAATGCCTAATTAAAATATGAATTCAAACATGTGATTGATCGATAATCAACATTGAAATAACAAATGTTTGGATTTTCAATCTACGCGATCACGTGGTTATTAACCTTTTATGTATATTCTATTGAGAGCTAACACTACCGATAGGCGGCAGCACTTTTTTACTGTTTTAATTCTATTTCTTGAATGGTACTAAAAAACAACAATTTGTACGAGATTTGTAGAATTTATTATCTTATTTTGCCCTAACGCTCATTTTGCACGTGTATATACAAGCAATAAGTCACAAAAAGTACTTTTTGGACAAGTTCAATTTTCGCCAACAGATGGCGTATCGGATTTTGATAGTCCTTAATAGATAGGCAACTCTCTTAAAAAAACCGGACAATGTTTATTCAAAATCCCACCGCATATGGCGCTGTGGTATTGTAAAATTTATGGCGGGAAATTTGAAATTAGATTTGAAAGTTGTACGGTTGTACTAAGAGAAAAATACAAATGTAAAATTATATTGTATATTTATATAAGGTCAATACTTCATAAAATAAAAAATTATGCAAATTATGATTAATGATTCTTCGGGTAAAACAATACCTGCCTTTGGGATAAATTTGTTGAAGAACATGCGTCGATTTCAAGAGTACTATGCCTCCGGTTATTTTCAAATTTATATTCTTTAGGAAAATGATCCCGCAGTGACATTTCTGTACATTTTTTTGTACATAAAATTTAATAAGGCATCCTAACTTCCTGTCAAATGAGGATTCCAACATCCTCCATCTTTAATAAGTTTGACAGGTCACAAAAAATGCGTTTGTATGGATAATCTTTTTTTATTTATTTAGTCAGTCAAATTTAATCTATGATTTTTAATTTATCCAAGTATTTTACACCTACATTAAAACATTCAAAGCACAGTTTTGACAGAGACTGGTGCTGACATGTCAACAAATGTCAAATGTATGCGCTTGCTCAATTTATAAAGTAATCTCAGCGGTTACGTGGGTGGGATACAAAGTTATTGGTTTGCATCTCAGCTATTGACAAATAATTTGTTATGCATGATATTATATGATGAATGCTAATTGAAGAATTTGACTTCTTGTTAACTGCACCATTTTGCAAGGCTCATTGAAAATTTATTTAGCAATTTCTGAACTAATATTTTTTAGGTTTATTATAATATAAGATTTGTCTTATAAATACGCGAATTGAATTTCTGCCTAACCGCAGAATGACTTTAGGCGTTGACAATTTACTCCTTCAATCAACGTTTTAGGGTTAGGCACCAGCCCGTTTCTTTCATATAGACCTTATCGACTCAGTAGGCGCCCCCATCCGATACGCAAGGCGATAATATTGAGAACAATGGATTTTTATGTCGTGCTTTTTTTTTGCTTAAATTCAAAATAAAACTCGGCTCATAGTTCTGATTTCCTTGAGGGTTATCAATAGTGACGAATCGTGATCTTATTGAATATTGATTATTCTGAACCTCTTTGACATTCCATTTTTTAATAGTGACTTTATTGTTCTACTATTGGCATTAAAAAACGTTAAAAACATAAATTTCAACAACGCATTCTTTAGAATTATGTAATAAATTTAAAATTGTTATGTTTTAAATGTCCAAACTGAATTGTACTCCTGAAACAAAGCCATACATTTTTGGTAACTTTTATTTGCAGAAACTGGTTTAGCTTTAGCCATAACAAATGAACTTTATTTCAACGCGCTAAAACTATGTAACACCGTCGATTAGCCATCTGTTCCAAATTGAATATTTTGTTCTTTGCAAAAATTGACATTGATCCATGAGAACGGCTGTATGTGTAATAATGACGCTTTTCTTAGCAGTTAAGTGTAAAAATAAAATCTCAGGACTGTACAGCGTCGGGACGTTGGGAAAATGACCAGTCGTTTAGGTGGCCCGCGAGTGTCCGCACATTTTAAAGTAATTGGTTTTAACATCCTTACATCTGCGTCCTTCGCAATAACAAACAATAACAAAGCAGTCATCACCAATAGCTTCCGTTTCCCTTATAAACGCAGTGAGATTTAACCAAAATTAAAACATTTTAGTAAATTATTTAAATATTTTCTATTTATAAAGTAAATTTAAAAATTCTTCTATAATATAATTTAATAACCTAAAATTCATTTTAAATCGTGAAAATTGCATATTTTATTAGAGATTTTAACTTATTTTATCTGAACTTTTAACCAATAACAAAGCCTTCCCCAACGTTAATCTACATTTTTGAATGGGTGTATTTTAAAAATAGGTCATTCACATGTTTTGACATAAATTCTAATTATAATTTCGATTATGCGTGCGTTATTTCAGTTTTGAAGCAAAAACACAAACATGACCGCGAGGAATTTGTTGTGCATATCTATTAAATTATAAAAAAATGGGGACTAAAGTGAGTAAATGTTGTAAGTGTACCAATAATAAAGCAGACCAGTACGCCAATGGGTCCTGGACTACGGAAGATTGGTGAGGATCATATTTGATAATTATTAAAAAAAAAAACAAATTTTGTTTTATAATTGTAAAAAAGTGCTAATTTAAAAATTTGCTACAATCACTACTAAATTTAAAAATCTGGCATAACACCAGCTACAAATTTTACATAATAACTTGATAATTTAAGAAAATTTAGCGAAATTTACAATAAGTAGGTGCACTCCAAGTTTTTTTAATACATTTTTACCAGGAGCAATTTTTCTCAGTTTGCAAGTTGGCGTTAAATGGACTTTCATGTTAATCGATTGCCAAAAGTACTGAACAAGTATTATTAGAAAAGTACAATACACCTTCTCATCTTTATTTCAGTGATCAATAACGAGAGATAATCGATAATGTCAAATTTGTTTTTATATGATGATATCATTACTGGCCAATGTCCATAGTTTTAATTTTAAATGCGTTACAATATCATATTGCATAACTAAAATATATATTTACACGAAAAGAGTTGGTAGCAGCTGTGGTAACCACATTCTTGAAGCTTTTAACCCTTGGCCATTACTGATCAATTAAGATTCTTCTGATGAGTAAATTTGTATGTGTCAAAGCTCTGTTACTTAAGAATTAGAAAGTCTGTGTTGTGTGTGTGTTGTTATTATTTATAATTATTATTGCGGAAGCTTGTACAATCTACAACATGTGTTACTTTTCCGTTACATGTATTCACATTCCTCTATTGTTATGGTCTTTTTTCACTAGATTACTAACTTTCATTGCCTTGTCTACGCTTTTACGCCAGCTTCTTCTCGCAAACCCTCCTTTTAGATTTTCTGTTGGTACTCATTTTATAACTTTGTTGGCCCATTTTTTGTCTTCCATTCTGTTGGCCCAACTTACTTGTACCTCGATTGGTTTCCATTAAATTCATTATGCACATTATTCAATTTAATCTATAACGTGTTACTTCTCCGCCACACGTATTCACTTAGTTGGCCTTGGCAGTTCTGGTGCCTTGGGCGAATTTTTTTTCGCCGCCCCTACCAAACAAAGATACTGATTTTACAGATGAGCATCAAAAATGATAACTATGACATTCACATGGTACGTAAAAATCTAATGGGTTTTGATTTAAAATCCTTTTTTGGACACCAACATTTTTTCCTTTCATGTTAGATCCATTATCGTAACCTTGTTCTCTGCAATTATCTAATTTAAGAATTTATAAAAAAATATATTTTTTCTGGATGTTCGTCGCTCTTTCTGTTCTGGCACCCCTGGACGATCGCCCGACCTCGCCCCCCCCTAAAGCTGCTACCCACATTGCTCTATTATTATAGTTTTCTTTCACTTTAGTATATTACTAGCTTCTATTGGCTTGCCTACGCCATTTCGCCATTTTTTTCGGATTTTCTGTTGGTACTCGTTATTTGCTTCTGTTGAGACCTGCTTGAAGTCAACAAGTAACTGGTATTGGTATATATCTATGTTTTTTATTATTACCTTCGTGATAAACAATTGGTAAGTAGTCGATCTTCCCATTTGGAAGCCTACCTTTTCTGCCATCGATTCTATTCCACAGCCAAGAATTTTGGAGCTCAACCCCCAGTTCGGGCCTTTTCTCTCGCTCTTGTTTCCTTTCCTTTCTTTTATTCGGCTTGAATATCGCATCTTGCAAAGGGGTTTCGTAGAGGTGAGATTCGGGATTGAATACTATCGTGCGGTTCACATGAATTACCCATTAAAACCACATATTCAATTTCCTTTATCCAAGCTTGGGTTCGACAACATTGCTATTATGCTACTCAGCCCACCAACGGCAATGTAGAATCATTCCTTATTCCCTATTATACTGAAACCGCAACTTCCCCTTCACCTTACAAAAATTAAACTAATATTTATATCAATTTTGTCGTCCATGGGTCTGTAAAAAAGTCATATGGTTCGAAATTGTTCGGTGATATACAGGGGGTCAAAAGAGCAAAAAAAGGTAAAAATGCAAAAATCGGGTTTTCAGTTTTTTTCGCCACCGCAAAAAATTATTTCGGAAAATTTTCTTTCAAGGAATTATAGTACTTTCTTGGTGCAATCTGAAGCTTTATCAAAAAATATTTTACGACGCTTGGTTTGGCGTCGCGACGCTCTTAAAGTTGAAAAAAATTAAATAAACTATTGACAATATCTCTACAACAGTCTGATCGAAAAGATTTATATGTAAAACTTAAAGATCGTCTAAAAATCTATAAATACACCATTTGACTTGACGTTCCACGGACATAAGAAAGGAGTTAAAAAGTTGTTGAATTTTTTTTGTAAAAAACAGGTTTTTGGAGCTTTTGACCGCCGCAGAAACATATTTAAGAAAATTCCCTTTGGAAGAATAAAGTACTTGACAAGTGTTATGTGACGGTTTAAAAAAAAAAAAATTCGACGCCGCGTTTGGCGTCGCGACGCCTTCAAAGTTTAAAAAACAAACGACAATATCTCCGAAACGGTAACTCGGATCAAAAAAAATTTAAATACTTTTTTGTAGGTAGTCTAAAGATCTACAAAAATGTCCATTTACACGCAAACGTTAGACGCCGGGAAGTCAACTTCATTTGCGATTTTATCGAACGTTTTGGGGACGCTTTTAAAACAGTGCAAAACTTATCCCTCTTAGCTTTTCGAAACTGGCGTAGCTGGATTTTTTCTGAACCCCTGGCGCGATAGACCCTTAAAAGCTATAGTGCTTAGGGGGATCGAGAACGCTCTACGGCAAACGGTAATGTGTCCAGACGCATTTGAAATTTGGCGTCGCGACGCCACATCTCGAGAACGGCACTACCTAGCGAAATACGGAAAACGGTATTCGATCGGGCTCAACGAAAAACTTGAATGATAAAATTTTCAATTCTTAATAAAAATATTTAGTGGTCAAAAATTTTTATTTTTGGGGATCGTCTGAAGGGGTCCACGCTTATATTTTGCACTTAGTTTTTGAAGCACAGAGTTGTGGTTTCGGCATATGTTAATTAAAGCACGCACGCACAACTTCCCTTGACCAAAAGTTTAATTTTCGTCTCCGTTCTCCCGCTATGAATTTTTAAAGTTTATTAATATTTTTGCGATTTACGGACAGCACAGAATAAGGGTTGTACTCCATCCCCGTCAATTTTTTCAACTATTTCTGCCATAATTCGACAGAAGTCTATTTTATCGAAAAAAGTTCCCATACCCTGAAGACGCCTTTATGATCAACCCCAAAAAAATTAACTTTTACCCCCAAAAAACGAAATTTTTACAACAATTTTCCCTTCATTTTTTTATCGCGACCAGAGTTTGCCTTAAATATTTTTTTCAAATCATACGATGCGCCATTTAATTCTCTTCCTTCCCATGTCCTCGCTTTTTTTCTACCACCCTTATTTCGTCCGATAAAAAACTAAAGGTGAAAAAATTCGCGGTTCGTTTAAAACTCACTGGAAGGAACCCAGCAACCGATACGATAAATAGGATTTAAATATTAAAATAAAAAATTGCTTTCGAGACGTGTAAATCATCTTCGGTCGGTTAAAATAATCCTAGAATGAATAAAAATGAATAATTTTCATTAAATAATTTATGTTAGGTTAGGATGGCATTTTTTTTTTAAATTTTTTCGTTTAGTTTTTTTATCAACAAGTCCCTTACAAGTTTATTGGAGATTTGATAGAAATAGATTAGGGTTACCACCTTATTTTATGTAAACTTTTTTGTGTATCAGAGCTTATTAACTTTCTATAGATACCAACTTTTTTCTCTATACATAAATAAGTCCTGTCAACTCTTTTATGAAAAAAAATATTATTTTAAGGTTGCCAACTTTTATTCCAATATTTTTATTTCTTAATTTTATTTTACCTTCTTTTAATCAACAATTGCATTACAATTTTACTGAAGTTTTAAACAATAAAGATGAAGGTTACCACCTTATTTAATTTAAACTTTTTATTGCTTTAAGGTTTATAAACATCCTAGAGATACCAACTTTTTTCTTTATATATAAAATAGTTACCAACTGTTTTAGAAAAAAAAATTAAGTCTTGCCAACTTAAGAAAAATTTTTTTTGTTAATCAACAATTTGGTAATAGGTTAGAATATTGGTAAAGTGTGTACTAGTTAAAGGCCCTAAATTTAATGAATGAAATAGAGGAAGCTTCAAAGCTACACCCTGTATTAGGTCTCGTAAAGCTTCAGACATTAATATTAATTTAAACATATTTTGAAAAGTATCAAGATGGAATGATTTTTAAAGGATTTAATTTTGAATTATTACAGATTTAATTGATACCAATCGTGACTATAGTTTTTATCGTAAAGATTTATCGCGGGTAGTTTTCGCTTTGAAGACACGTTGTGAAACGTCACATTTGCACCTCCTGCCATCTCTCTTGTGTCATGAATGTATCTTTTAACATGTGTGGAATAAGAAATAAGTAACTCCTGTCAAGCGCGGTGATATTGGGGTGAGATAAGGCCAAGCGACAACAAATAACGCTCCAGACAACGTTTCGCGCCAAGACAATGAGTTTATCATCCGGGACAATATTGCATCAACGACAATGTCATTATGGTACAGTGGCGTAGGCACGCATCACAGGAAATGTGAATAGTTTTAATTTAATTTACAGTGACTCAGTAGCAATTTTAATTTGGTTAATATTTTTTAGTTGTTCGGGAAGGGTGCACACCTTTTTTTAACATCAGCTTGCGTGTTTTCTAGCCGCAAATCGATAAAAGGTCATATCGATTTGTTCGGAGTGAAACAGCAATGTTATAAGCGTACAGAAATTAAAGGCAAATAAAGAATTCTTTACAAAATGAGATTCACTATGCAAATAAATTTTTATGAAATGTGCATTTAACTTGCTTTACATTTTTTACTTGCTTAGTCACTTTTTATTTACCCTCTAATATTTTTTCTTCCCCAAACATTTCTTCTCGTGTGAATGTAGACTTTAACTTTACCCCGAGTATTATGTGGGTCTTAATTAACCCCTATTTGTATCCTAGATGCCACAACTGTTTCATAAATTATTCTAGCGATAGGAAAAAAGTGTCGCCTAGTCTAAACGCTGATTTATAAGTCATTCGTTTATTCCCGCGTCTTTTTCTTCCTACATTTAAACACCCCAACGAAAAAAAACCCTCAAAGTGAGAATTCATTCACGCACATGTGTTGTTTGGTCCCCCCATTGATGATACAGGACACATGTTTCAACAAGTGGCTTGTACAAAAAAAAACATTTTTTTTGTTAAATATTTTCTCTAAATCTTAAGTGGTGAAAAGTGCGCTCGTTCTATGGTTGGTTATTCTCGTATCGATTATTTTTATAATTAGCATTTTTCCTCTGTGGCCTTCGCGCCCTCGTACACACCCTCGTCGGCAATTTTCTAAATAACTTGTGTGCATCGATTTTTAGTTCTTTATCTCGACTGTCGGCGCCGAAATGACCACGAACGGGGTCAATTGGGTCTTCGTACAGCTCGCTACTGCATTGATGCCGTTAATAAAACGCTTCCGCTATTTAAATGCGTGATTTACCGACAGATTTCTTTATCGGATAATTCATCATCAATTAGAAAGATACCTTGTTTGAATCAGCGATAGCTGAAATTACCGGAAATTAATAGCCAAATTATTTGACCCCAATTTATTTATTACAACTTGAATTTCAATATTTAAGGAACGTTTTATACAAAATACTAATATTTTTATGTATATTAAGTATTTTTTGCAGCTTTAACAGACTAAAGTTTATGACACACTGGCGTCCCGGGTTTGAATCCTGCATGGATGTGATCTTTCGATACTTTATAATAGTGTACATTGATTGGTTATAAAATATTATACGAATGGTGAAAAGCTGAAACCATAATTAAATAAAAATTTACAAAAAAGTTTTTGTAAGCCATGTTTCTTAATATATTTCACATTTTTATTTGGCTGCCACGAGAAGAAAAAAGAAATACATAGGTGCTGTGGTCTTATATTTATGCCTAACACATAAGAACTGTTTCAGGTTAGTAGTGAGAATTTGATAAAAGCATTGGACAATGGGCCGCGTTTTATAAAAAGAAATAACGGTACTACGCCTGCGTCCAACTATGATAATGGGGTTACCATCGAATGGCCCAAACATTATGATACAAAGTTGTAGAAAAGATGCTATTAAGATCACAGAAAAAAAATTTGGCAAAACACTTCAAATGGAGAGGAAAACAAAAAATTAAAGGAGTAAACACAATACTAAAACGGGGAAAGTTGTACTATTAGTGGGGTAATATAGGTTTAAGAGAGGAAGATAAAAGGAGGAAAAAATTGTAGAAAATTAAAGCAAAGGAATAAGAAGGTGCAAGATTAGAAATAGTATAACGAGAACAATGAAAATGAGATTGTTGAGAGCAATAGCAGGATTTCATCTCCGCTACAGAATGAAAAGAGAAGAGATCTACCAAAAATGTAAGGTACAGGACATTGTAAGATGGGCCAGAGTAAGAGGAAGGAACTAGAGAGACAATGGGTGTTGAGGAACTTGCAAAATGGACAAGACAGTTAAAACCCACCATTAGGAGGTCATCTAAATTCTAGAAGACCCCATAAAATATGAATGGCCAGCTAGCATCTATATCACAAAAACAACGATTAGATGGCCTCATGGTATAAACAGGACGCTACGTCCTAACGAAAGGAAGAAAAAAAAATTACAACGGAGAGAATAGACAATTAAAGAAATATAAAAAAATTATATAAAATCAGTTGGTACCATCCTAAACTATCAATAAAACAAAAGAGGAAGAAAATGTGGAATAATCACAAGAAATATAATGTAATAAGATAAGGAAATAAAAATTGTGGCAAAGATAAAGGAACTGCTGCATAATACATATGTAATAACCGAGAAGATGAATTTTTTAGGTGAAATGATGAAAAAGAAAACAGAAGGACAAAAGAAACAGAAGATGCATGAACGTACAAATGCTGTAAAATGTTTTGATCGACCCATAACACTGAGTCACCTCTACAAACAATTTTTAAGAGTGATAACAAAAAAGCTAGAGACAAAACTGAATTTTTACCAATCAAACGAGTAAGTAGGATTCCGCTCTGGGTTTGAACGAATGAACATTTAAAAAGCGTTAAAGTACTTATCGAAAAACCACTGACACTTGTGGACTTCCATAAAGCTTTCCATTTAGTCGAGCTGAATGTCATCATAGAGGCTATTGCAGAATGCCACATTGAGTACAGAAAATAAATGTACGCCATCTATAAAAACGCCAAAATCTCAGTAAAATTACATGAAAACATCAACCTTATTAAATCTGGGAGTGGAGTAAGACGGGGGAACACCAAAACTGTTTATAACAACTTTGGAATATGCTCGTAGGCAACTTGATTTGGACATAATTAGAGATGATCACAAACTTAACAATCTGCGCTTCGCGTACGACATAATCCTCATTGCCGACAACCTAAAAACTTTAAACTTTAAAAAGTTAAAACTAGAAGAACTGTACCACATATACTTGAAGGTCTGGAGATCAATTTTTTTAAGACGAAAATAATGATAATCCGTAGTTATGAAATCAGAATGAGTAAAATGATCCTAAAACATTTTGTACATTTTTTATTTTTGAATTTTTTTAATAAGTTCTTGTTTATAAATGTTTTTTTAACATAAGAAATCTTTTTCATTTGGACTTTTAAAGCATTAGTAAACCTTTGGTGTGGTATTTATTTGGACATGTGCGCGTGCTTTTAGTAAAAAAAGGTAATTTATTAGTAGCAGAATGTATGTCTAAATTACGTTTTAATATTTATGTGGCTGCAACATGCGTTTCGATAAATTTAGAAATTCTATATTTTTCAAAACATCTTCACCAGAAAACTAAAGAGATGTCAGTGGAATTTCCATTTACTTTCTTTGACTATTTATAAATATCTCCAGTCTAAATTTACATTTGTACTAAATTTTTACCTTTGTCTCACACACAACTGAAATTTTAAGATAGCGCTTACAAAGCATTTGACACTGAAAATGATGTTTTAACAAAAAAAACCATGATCCATTCATTGCATCTAAACTATAGAGATTATATAGTGATTAGGAGAAAAATATCAATCAATAAATTGTCCCAGAGGCTCAATAGTAAAGTACCAAGTTTCAGTTTAAAAGATCCCTAGGAATTGAGTTGCTATTTATCATTGGCAGAAAATAAGTAAGACTCTAGTAACGTCGGGGCTACTTTCCAGATCTGTGATACACACACACACATGGCAGACAGTAGGCCAGTTATAGTTAAAATCCAATACACAGTAAAAAAAAAATAACAGTAAATTTTAATCTTTAAGGCGAGTGTGGATCAGTAGCTAAAGTTGTTGGCTGTAAACTGTAGAACTGAGATTTCGAATCCTATGCCAGGGATACTTTTCTGTTGCCCAATTTCAAAAACGAGTCTTAACTATTTAAGTCGTCTTAAACATCAAAATTATATACGTAAATGCTAAAATTATGTCTTTGATAATTAAATATTTAAGAATATTAACGCTGTAATAATGTATAATTAAAATATTGATACGAAAAAAAAAAAAAAATTGAGTATTAACTTTTTTGTTTCTGTGTCATTTTTGTTTATTCGTATTTTTAGCAGCAGGTTAAAGGAGAAATTCTTTTTATTTATTGCACACCTGAGAAATATAACTGCAAAGGAGTCTCGACCTGTACTCCAATTAATATTGTAAGACGTACTCTTAATTATCATAAAATATCGATTTGGTTTAATAACGCTGCTAGGGTACTTAATGGCGCTAATGTTCCATTAAATCAAGAATTTGACGCTTCAGAAGTTTTTTTTATTTTTCATTTATTATCGAAAACTTTATAGCCTTTTTTTTTAAATTGTGGTTCATATAATGTCATGATACAAATTATCTTTAATCTAATATGTAATAAAAAATTGTAGTTCTTTAAATTGTATAATATATTTACGGATTTTTGAAAAACTTGTAATATTTCTTAGTAATTCTAAAAAAAACAATAATCTAATGTAAATTGTCTTCTTACTTCCTAAATTTGTGCTTAAGGCTCCCGATCCGATATTGGGCGAACATATGACGACGTCGGAATGAAAAAAAAAACCACACACACACACACAAAGTAATTAGATGATAATCCAGATAAATCAAAATGTCAAAATTCCGATAATATTGTTATTATAAGCCAAAATAATTACAAAATTTAGCGGTGTTGAACAAGACATCAAAAAAGGTTAATAAATACGTGACTAAACGACATTTGGAATTTCAATGTTGGTTATCATGTGTAATCAATCAATGTTTAAATATTTTAATCATTGATATTCGTTGTGACTTTTTACTTACGTATTTAAGGTGTATAATGTTGATAAAATTTGTTTTTAATAAACCCTTAATGCTTTGCTGTAACGCCAATGGTTGGGTTAACAGTCTTGCCAAATGGTGTTAGTTGGGTGGTCTAACTACGAGATCAAGTAGTTATCATACTTTTCTGACTTCTTTGTATAAAATTTAACCTAAATAGTGGCACTTAACTTTTTAAAATCAGAAAATTTCTGCAACTTCCATTTTCAGTATAATTTAAGGTTTCTGAAATTACTTGAGTGCATCCCAATGTTTGAATAATACCCACTCTTGGGACGCCATTATTAGTTTAAAAACCACTGATCTAAACCATGTACATAAATCGTTATAATTTTATTAAAACTATTTTAAAGAACAATTCCCCAATAGTTAAGACTTAATTAAATAAATAATTACTAAACACTGGATTTGTTTATATATATATATATATTAGTATATAATCAAAAAATCAATAAAATTTTATTGCAAATCATTCTACTTATAATTTTTATCTTTACAAAAAACTTTCGATTTTATTGCTTGCTTACTATCAATTAGTTTGTAATAATTTTCCAGTTATCAATTGGCCTTGTGCTAAATTGCTCATGAATCGATATCCTAGGGTTCCCGAATATAAAACGACAGGAAGTAAGTACAAAATATAACAATAAACCTTTTGAGGAACTAGGAACTGGAATATTATGGATATAGCAGTTTTCAGCAGACAAAGAAACGAAGCAAATACATAAAAAGGTAAGTATCCGTATTTTATATTTGCAATAGCTAATTGTGGGGGTGATTTCACCACTAGTTTAGTATGAATGATGTGAATAGTATTTATATTAAAACAGCTGTTAACTTATATCAGATTAGACAACCATTTTGAAGTGAACTGTTTTAGGGAAAGTTAATTAATTAAGAATTGAAATGAAAAGAAAAGTTCTACACACGCTTTACCAGTAGAAATAAAACACAAATAAATGAAGGTATAGTCACTACCCTACCCTTATTTCACTTTTTTGTTTTATTCCTATCTTATTTAATTAACCAGGGAGTTATTCTAGGAAGGGAAAGAAGCCCAAGTCACCAAAAGTCAGCAAGTATAGTTAGAACTTTTGATTTTACAATTCCATTTCGTACGTACGTGGGCTTTTTAAGCAAATATAAAACTTGCAAAAAATTTAACTCTTTTTAAGTACTCGATAACTTGGAACTATTATACATAAAACTTATTATACATAAACCAAAAATATAATATAAATTAAAGTTGACTCATGGATATTAGATTATTACCTTTAATTGCTTCAATGATAGTTTAATGAATTTGTTAAAGGAATGATAAATGTAATTATTTATTTGTTTTTCTGTTTAATGTTTATCTTCTTGAAGCTTAAAACGTCAAAACGAGTTAAGTAATTTGTAACAACTGAATTGATTAACGTCAAAATATGCAAGTGCAGCTGCCTGCGATATTATTTAAGATAAATATGACTAAACGAAAATATATTTTAGGTTACCCCAAAACAACTTTAACTAATGAAAAGTCATGCTATTTAGGGTTAATGATTTTAACTTTCATGACTAATAAAAATGTAGTTAGCAAATTAATAAGTAAAGTGAATGAGTCGAAATGCTTCACACATTTTTTTAAAACTTTAAATTTCTTCCTAATATTTATTTTAAAATTCTACTAAAAACAATAACTTTAATAAAGTAATTTCATATATAGCTCGACCAAGTCTAGCTGGCTGACAACTTATAGGTGCGCACAAGTATCTCTCACTTGAAGTGGGAGTGTTAGCGCTATCTTGAAGCAAAGTACTGTACAGTCTCTGAAAAAGTGTTTTTGCGCCTAAGCCCCGTGACACAATGCAACGTTCGATAGAAAATTTTATTTCAAATATTTTTTCGCATACCAATATATGCTGGTCAAGCTGTACTCATCAAATACGTTAGACTGTGTAGTGTTAACGCAGCCAAGACCTACAAAGGGTTGTAGTGCTACACAGAGAGAGAGGGAGAGAGAGAGAGAGAGAGAAAGAGAGAGAGAGAGAGAGAGAGAGAGAGACTTTGTTCCCAAAATGATTTAAAACAATCATATTTTCAAATCAGTTCGTGTTAGAATAAGAAATTAATAATTTTGGCATTCGTTTCCGCATTACCAACATTTAACAACGGTTAACCTGGCAACTATTCAGGCTTATAAGAACATTCTCTTGATCACCGAAATGGACTTTTGGAGAAAACAGAATGAAACTCGCCAGCTATCTTCGGGAAAATTTCGAAGGGAATCAGCTACTAGATGGTTCTGTTTGTCTTAACATCTTATGATCGTTAGGCCTAAAATCATGGGTGACATTTTGAAAAACAATTGATATAGTGCGGACATATACATGATATTTCTGATAGTGTGCCAATAAAAATCATGAAGTGAAGACCCATGGAAGACAAGCAAGCTGGCGAGAAGGCACTAGGAATGCATCAAGAGAAAAATGCCAAAGACATTGGGAAAAAATAAAAGACTCCATACTACGTTATGTAAGCGAAGAAAAGAAAATTATCACAAAATGATTTTAGAATGTATAAAAGAATGGTATAAAGATAAGGTATGCTCCTAAAAGTGTCAAACAAGGTTCATACTACTTTTAAGAGTACATTATTTTAGACCATATTTGACATCCTTTTTAAAATTGTTTTGTTGATACAAATTATGTACACAGTAATAAATATTTTTGTAAAATCTAACTGAATTTCATTGTTTATGTTTCTCCATTTAATACAATTTCAAACAGCACTTGCACAATTTTTTTTGACAAGCACTAGACTAGACCAAAATTCCGAGTGGATTTGTCTCACTCCCAGACGCGTTCCAGGTGGGGATTAGAAGAAACCCGTAACTGTTCCTAAATGGGAGCAGGTAGGAAATAAAATACCACCCGCGGACAAAAACAGACTAGACTCTTAGCAAGGTTAGCAACCTATTGGGAGTGACTAAACTGCTCAAAGAACCGAACAAAAGCCTCGGAAACGACGGATACTCTATTAACGAACCTGGCATGAAATAAGGAGATATGAGAAAGGAAACAGAAGAACATCATTAGATTTGCAACGGGGAATATTGGATACGAAAAAACAAGAAATAATAACAGAACCGACTAGAAGAAAATCTGAATATGAATTTAGAAACAAACACAAAAGCGATAAAGATTACTATAGAATAAGATTTGAGAAGGGAAACGGAAGAACAAGAAATAATAACAGAACCGACTAGTCACAATATAGGAATTTGCCTTTTCAGAGAAACTAAGCGAAAAGGCAAAGGAAAAACTCGGAGAGGATCCTCGCATGCAGTGATGTCGAAAAGCATAAACGAACACGTGCTGGGATATGAATGCTAATTTATAATAAATACAAAAAGAACATCAATAACATTAATCAGTTTTGATGGGAAAATAACAACAAATATAAGAGTGATATACGCAAATGATACTAGAACAGGAAGAGCAGAAGGAGAACAATTCTATAAATGCCTCTAGGACCAACATAATACCAAACAATTTGAGAACTATTTCAATGAGCGTATTAGAAACGTGGAAATATTAGGAATAAAGTGCAGATTTAATGAGCAAATGATATATAAAGAGAGAAGATCTAATAGATTTCTTCTCAATAAATGAACTAACGATTAACAACACATTCTTTGATCATTCTATCTAACAAAAAATTACCTGAAGTAATAACAGAGTTAAGCAGAGACCAACACTCATGTTGTGACTATGTTTTAGGTAATAGAAAAATAGACCACAAATAACTAATTGACGTTCGAATACTAACATAAGCACAGTCCACTAATGGGTGCTATGTAAAATGAACTCCAAAGTCAAAATAAAAAAACCAATACCACACTAAGATGAAAAAAAATATATTGAAAATATAACAAAAATTATACACAGGCTGGTACAAAAACTAAAAAGAAGCTAGGGATAAAATGCATGTGTAAAGAAGAAACGTGGATTAATATAAAAACTAACATATTAGAAGTAGCCTTATGCAGAACCGGGAAAATGGAAAATAGACAAAAATAAAACTGCAACAAAAACTCCTTACTTAGTTTGATGACGGAATAAAGAAACGGTCTTATCGAAAGAAGAAGGCATTCCCAAAGTACTAAAAACCAATTAACGACCGAAGAATGTTACACATAACAAAAGATTTAGAATATGACCTATATGGTACCCAAAAAAATATATGGACAGAAGAAACAAGTGAATGAATTATAAAAGTACAACTTAAACAACAGTATGAAATGGAAGAAAATCTAAATATGACACAAAACACAAAAGCGTTAAAAATTACTAGAGAAAAGGTAGAAGATAATAACCGAAAACTAAAGAAAAGGAAATCACAGAGACCGGGCAAATTAAATTAATTAAGAATTACTGAAATATGTAGAAGATACACTGAACACGAAACTGATACAAAAAAGATACGAAAGAAGAAGTGATACCAAAGGAAGAACAGCTGCTATACCATTCCTATATTCAAGAAGGCCAAGAGAAAAACAAAATTATCGAGGAATCATACTGCTCGAGTCAACACTAATATTGCCGTCAATCTCATAGAAGAACAAATACCTATTTAGGAAGAACAACAAGGGTTTAGAAAGACTAGAAGTACGATTGATGCAATATTTATAATATGACAACTATAGAATAGGGTATTTATGCTTTTTAAAGTGGATCAACCAGCGAATAGAAAAATAATCTGATGTGGTCACCATCTTACTGTATCATACAATGAGTTTTTAAAATGTAAAATTTTGAACAAATAATAAAAACAAATTTTGTTTCAATTTTAATTATAAACATTTTTTTACTCTTATGTTTTTTTTTCATAAACTAGATAGTTTTTCAATTATTTGCAAAAAACGAAAAACCTCACCAATAAACTACCACTTCCGGTTGGTGGATTTCAGCCAAAAGTAACTGGGCTCTTCCAATTATTGGTAAAAGCTTAAATATAAATTTTTGTGGTGATATATTTAATGGTTTTTGAGAAACCTTGCCCACAAAAAACGGCCACACACACACATCCAAACAGACATTTTTTAATTTTGGTCAATTCTTGTTCAGGGTACCCTAAAAGGTACATAGCCACTAAAATCTGAACTTTTTTTTGCTTCAATATCTCTCTTACTGTGATTCTATTAGATGTCTTTCACGCGGATTCTTCGTGCATTTTTTATAAATGCATTTTTTTAAGGTTATGATTGAAATGAAACTTTTTCTCAAAATATGTCGCATATGGTTTTATATTGCCTGTAGCATGATCTGGAAGCAGAATTTTCTAGAAAATATTGGGTAAAATTAAATCGTTTATAATTAGATTGTTTTTACTTTTTTTTACGTTCAAAAGCGACATCTATTGTTGATTTTTGGCGATTTTGCAGAATTTTAATTTCTCTTTATTTTCCAAAATTAACTCCTACTACGATGTTAGGACCTCGCTAGGTTAATAACTAGTTAAAATATTTACGTTTATAACTTCTTTCAAAGATTTTGCATATTAATTCACAAAAAATGCATTAGATTTAAATTAACCAATTAGAATACGTGCTTAAGTCGTTGTCATGGTAACAGCACGGCGGCCATCATTAATTCCCAAATCACATAGCTTCTCATTGGTTAATAATTTGAGTTTGGATGAAAATAACCAAACTCGGAAGTTTTTCAAAACTATTACATGAGGACCTCGTTAGGTCGATAGCTACTTAAAATGTATACTTTCTAAAATCTATCCTATGTTGTTGGAGTTGTATGGATAAGTGTCAAGTCCGAACTTCTATTAAACCCTTCCAATTAATATTTATTTATATTAATTAATAACATTATAACATTAATAAATATCCCAAAAAAAATCAATTAACAATATTAAACTAGTAAGTTAAAAAAAAAATTCACATTAAATAAAAATGTCTTTTTTAGTGTCAAGACTGGACGAAAAACAAAATGAAAATGCCCATAATTAAACTAAATAGGTACAAATAACGCTATTACTAAAATATATATATATATATATATTAAATTAGAGATCTCATTAAAATATGGAACTAAAGAGACGATAACTATTTACTGGCCCATTACTGGCTACTGTTATTATTATTTAACCTAAAATAAAAAATAAAATTATAAAAGCGCGTATCTAACGTCTAATAATTGCACGATTATGAGTGAAAGACTAAATTATAGTTTGCGCCATCGAAAAAAATCCACGACGGCGCTTATAAATTATTTTACTGGACCTTACATTACTGGCTCGTGTTTCCTTGTACAGTGCGAGAATATTATTACATTTATCATATACAAATTATTAAATTAATACAAAAATAGATTCTTGGAATGTTAATTGTGTTATATATACAAAATTTGACTAAATCTCAATACCAATTCTTTTAATGCTTTAACTGCTAAATGCGTATATATACGCTCTCTATGTATATGCATTGATATACATAAAAACGCTCCGTTTTATTCATTAATATGTACGTAAAGCGTAAATATACGCTTTCAGCAGTCAAAGGGTTAATTAATTAATAGTTTTCTTAACGTATACTGGCCCTTAGAATGCCCGCAAACTAAAGTTATATTTCCACCGCTTAATCTCTTAATAGTTTCACAATTACATATGTAGATATAATTTAAAATTAACCCTTTGACAGCTAAAGGCGTATATTTACGTCACGTACATTTTTATAAATATGAGACAGCGTATATATCCGCCGTTCGTACATATTCATAAACATGAGTTAGCGTATAAATCCGCCTCTAGTACATATTTATAAATACAGGAGAGCGTATATATTCGCTTTTAGTTCATATTTATAAATACTGCAGAGCGTATATATTCTCATTTAGCGGTGCAAAGGGTTAAAATTATTGAATGAGGCACCTATAAATTTTATCACAATTTCTTATACCTAGGTATTGTTATTTCTGTATTTACAAAAATAGAATTTGGAATGGGAGTTTCGGCGGGGAAATTTTAGTAGCATGTGAAAATGTTAATTAATGTCGCTTCATGTGCAACGAAAGGTGATCCGATCTGCTGAAGGATCGCTGGCAAAGATGGCAGGAGAATGGTTTTTGACCGGTGTGCTTGCGGTAGTGTCTCGTCAATTCATCCGATCTGGCGAATTTCCAAGTGCATCCGTCCCATGAACACTGATACGGTTTTTCGCCTGAAAAAAATTCCATACAAATGTGCATTGATGTTTTTTTCCACGCAACCAACCTGTATGTGTCCTTTTGTGGGCTTTCAGGTGGGAACTCTTGGTGTAAACTTTATGGCAGCCTGCTACGTCGCATCTGTGTACTTTTCGCTTCCTCAAACTGGAATCCTCTTTGTTATCATCTAAATTGTTGTTATTATTGAACGTCGTTTTTGAACAGGAGGATTCTAAATGAACGGGTGGTTTTAGCAAGGATCTAAAAGAAAAACATTTATTAATATTACAATGAGTAATTCGGAATTTAAAAGAGTGCATTTGGCCTAAACGATAATAGGCGATTCAAATTCATTTTTTCCGCCATATTTTA
>JARJDX010069159.1:0-15084 GCA_030264735.1 Gymnusa sp. GC000175 | reverse complement strand
GTTATTTTGAAGTAAAAATACAAACGTATGTGCACTATTAAAATCAACAAAATAACGCAGCGCCGCTCTAGTGCCCTTCTCCAGAACTATCAAATTTAGTAGGTACATTGGTTGGGTGTCTAGATATATAAAGTCAATGGTTATAGTTAGCTAGTTAGATCAAAATTGTTCACCTATTCATTCATACAGCACCTGTTAGCTTTATAGCTTTATGTTTGGATGCATATACCTGAAAACATAATAAGGATAAAAATACCAAATAAATTTATTTAGATTCTTTTTATTCATAATTTTGTGACACGGAGAAATTTTTATCCACATTATTACAATAGATTTTGCACTTTGCCTCTTTTTCGGTATTTCTTTTCTTCCTGTTATCTTCACGTGGTGGGTAAAGTTGACTCCAAGTAAGATCAAGTTGACTGCGGGTAGGCATGGGGTAGGCGTTATCGGTTCCGGGTAAAGTTACATCGGCTCCAGATAGGTGATTTTAAGTCCGGGTAAGCTAATATCGACTTCTGGTAAATGTAATCGGTTCCGGCTAAGGCCAGATCGACTCCAGGTAACTTCAGGTATAGCAATGTTGTTTCCGGGTATGATCAAATCGGTTTCGGGTAAGGTGTTATTGGTTTCGAGTCTGCAGAGTTAACAGTAAAAAATGAGAAATGGCAGACCATATCGAATAATTCGAAAACCATTGGTCTTACATAAAAGTCTTGTATACAAAAATGAAGAAAAGAACATGCTTGTCGAACAGAACAGTCGATCAGGGCCATTTTTCTCCAAAGAGGCAGTCCCAAATACCAACCTGTGAATAAGGCAGTGACCTGTTGTTTTATATTATATTATATTAATCTGGATTTTTTTATTTTTATTTATTATAATTTATTTGTTCGTTGTGTTATTTTGGGCGGCATGAACCCTTCACATTCGGAACGGAGATATGAGCATGCATTTTCTTTAATTTAATTTTCTCAATAGCCTCTACAGCTGACGGCGCTAAACGAAACAAAAATCCATAAGATAGTAAATGAATCTTTTGTACAATTTCCCATATATTTTATCAACTAGTTTTTAGGATCTTCCACATCTGATGTGTTAAGGACACTATCTTGTACAGTGCTAAAGGCGCAAGTTTTTTTTTTTGGAAAAATCTTTTAATGAGCACATCTTTAGCTATAGTTATTATAAACTCAAATTCCAGTTTTTCATATTCACTTCTGCAGTTTGTAAATCATGACGAGAGAATATTTTTTATGTTTCCAGTACAAAATATTCAAAAAATGACGTTTTTTTTGCTGAAATAAGTTTTATAGGTCTCTAAATCACAAAAAAAGTAAAACAATAATATAAGTATATAGAGTACTTTAGTCAATACACAAAAAAATGTTTATATGTTTAATAAATACAAAAATAAATTCTATATTTACTTGTATGAAGGATAGAAATTGCATCTTAAATACCCAGAGTAATAAAATAAAATCAAAATAATTTTTGGACTTAAATATACTAAACAATATTTTTATAAAATATTGTTAAAGCTTAGAATTAAGAGATTAATAAAAGTATCTTTTTAATAAAAAATATTTCTCCACTCCATCAGTATTTATTTTTGGATTTTTGGCAGGGCCGGTCCTAGAGTGGTTTTATCGGTAGAATGAACAAGGACCCACAATTGAACAAGCCCGCTCTTAAAAAGTACCATATTTAAAATATATTGCGGAACCCGAATGCGAGATGCAACAGGCACTGGTTCTGATTTTTGACAAGCTTAATTTAAAAACTTTGATTTTCTGATAAAATTTTAAATAGTAATTACCATTTCTAGACAATTATAGGTAAAAAGTGTAAAATGCTGGTCTTTCTAGTATTGTTTACAGTACGAAAAATACTAAGAACCTGAGAGACTAGCACTTTTCCAGTATATTTTTCATTTTGTTAACAAAATGGTTGGTAATTAAAATTTACTCTAGGGTTTTAAGAAGTATTTTCTTAAGATAATGTGTACCCTGTATTCTACTTCCTTAGTAATCTTTATAAATTTAATGCATATTTTTTTAAGTGTAGAATTTGGTATCTACAAAATTCTAAAAATAAAAAAAATGACTAGTTGGTACACATAATAAATTTAACTCTATATAAAAGTACCTAATTATATACATTGATTGGAAACCAAATTTTGCTGCTAAAATAAATTTCAAAGCCAAAAAGAAGTTGCCATACAATAAATATTCATTAAATTTGACTCAAGATCTGCTAAAAAATTTTTTTTACAGGAAACTAATTAGACTAATTAATGTTTCTGCAATTTTACATCCCAGATAATTATCTATTCTGATATTTATGTATAGCGTTAGTCTATAAAGACCAATGTTTCCAATACTTGTAAGCCGGACGACCCCTTTGATCATTTGAAGATATTTTGACAAGACACCTATAATTTGAATTGTGTGACAAAAACGGCAATCAGATCAGAATTTATACTCCCAGGGGTTTGATCACCACAGTTTCGGAATCACCTTTATTAGTCTAAATGGACCAAAATGAAAATAATGGTTAAATGCTTATGAATTAAGCAATAGAAGTGATTACATCAACAAAAAATATAAATTATAACACATAAAATAAAGATAATTTCGAAATATCATTTTCGGTAAAGTGGCTTAAGTGACTTAAGTAACCACTTTTCCATAAATATTTCGAAAGTAAGTCCAATATCTATCGTTTTGGATAAAAGCAAAATCTTTAATATAATATCTTAAGATAATAAATTTGTCTAGAATATTGAAAACAGAAACATGAATATATGGGGTTCGACTGCGATTTATGTAGAGTTTATAAAATTATAATTTTTTTGTTTTACAATTTAAAACATTACATTCTGAGGTGGACTTCCCCCTTTGCAAATATCAAAAGGTCTGTTACCAATTTTTTCAAGCTTTAATAACCCACATTAAATAATATTTATTAGGAGGCCATGAAAAAAGCCAGAGTCTAACTCTTGGGTGTCCACCTCTAAATATTTTAATCTGAAAAGTATAACAATGTCCGTTTATAAATATAATAAAATTATTATCAATTATCATAAAATAATGATTTTAAATTCAAAATCTCCATTCGATTTAACGATAGTTTTTATGAGTAGACATTATCAAACATTACAAACGGAATCCTAATAAAGTTATCAGAGTAAAACTTATATAATAAAATATTAATAACTTCTGTTAACAGTAATATTATGGTAACTTAATATATTTTTTAAAACATAAGGCCACCTTTCAAAACTAGCGATAGGTAACAAATATTTCTTTAGACCACTATTCATATCTTTGGTGTTAGACTTTACTTTCCGGACCTACTGTAACTTGCTTGAACGATTTCTGAATATTTGATGCAAACATTGCACAAATATGACCATAATATTTATGATACCATTCTGGATTTCTGCCTCTGAAAAAAAAATTATTTTATTCTTTAACTTTAATTTAAGTATTACTTCTTTAAAATAAAATATATTGTATGTAATATATAGATCCGCCCTAACTCTTGCGCAGGCTGGTCACTCGTTTGAATCTGACCAAATGTAAGAACTAACTACACCAGTTTTGCGGTATAGGTAACATCCTAGGAGAATATCCTCAATCTCAAGCCATATACACCGACGGATGTAAAAGAAACACCTGCGTCAAGGATGGCAAACCTTTTGAGAAGTGGGTCAAATTTTGTTCATTTTTTTTTAAACTAGCCCGTGCGTCACTAAGTCAGTGGCGTCACTTGGAAAAGGGGGAGGATGTGGTATATAGGGTACCTATAATTTGGAAACACCAAAAATTAGTTAAGAGAAAAACTTGACAGTTGACCCTTTTTTGGTTCTCACATAGATATTCATAATTAAATTTTTAATATTTTCTATTGTCCATTCTCTCTTTTAAGTTTTACGATATAAAATATAAGTTAATAGAAACCAAGGCGTGGTTCATCCTTCACCCGTCATCGAAGAGGTGAGATGATCTGGAGTTCTACCCCCGCAAAACCTAACGTCATGTGGCTTGTTTAGGGCAGAAATGGAAAAAAAATATTAATCTTGTCAGAGCTATAACAACAAAAGAACAATTTTAAATGAAGCAGTAGTACATCTATATAACCAGCAGCATCGGCACCCCAAAAATACCCCAAAAAACAACATAAAGGACTCAACTATCCAAACGAAGTCAGAAAATTAGTAGCGAAGAAGAGAAGAATGGAGAGAGAAACTGGATATTATATTACATATGATTAAGAGCACCAAGTGACAAAAACAAAAGTCAATAAGTGAAGTACCAAAAATTAAAACGTTTGATCCAGCAAATAAAAAAATTAAAAAATGAAACTTTCTCCAAATAAATAAAAAATCAGAGAGAGAATAGAGAGAGAGAAGGGAGAAAGAGAGAGAGAGAATTCTTAAGGTATTCCAATATAATTAATATACACAAACACGCTACAGGGCACCCGTTTTCAAAAATGGATTGCGACAAGGCGAAGCCAAAAAGTTACCTCAGAACTATCAACTTAATCGAATTGAAATTTATAGAAGTTAAATCTGAAAGAAAGACAATTTTCAATCACCTATATGCATCGTTTACTCTATGTATGACAAGAGTGAATGCAAATGTTTTATTATCAGTGGATTTTAGAATTTCTCAAAAAATAAATTTTTCATTAATTACTAATTTTTTGGAACCTAATCTAAAGATCTTTATAAATAAATAATTTTAAAATTATGATTTTTATATTTTGTGATGATAATTATTGAGCTTAAATAATAATACAGATTAAATGAAAGGTATAAAAATTACCTTAAGTCAACTCTTGAAAGATGAATCAATTTGGATTTTCCAGATCCACAGGGTTCAATTAGATACCTTGAAGCAAATACCAGGGCACGGATACTGTTGGGAACATTTGTGGCATCAGCATGCTCCACAGATGTTTCAATAATGCTGCTAGCACCTCTACGCAAATTTGTTTTCCAAGTACGTATAACGCAGTACTCTTCCAGTGGCATAGAAGCCACATTAGTTCTAGTATACTGAAAGATTTCAATGTTTTTATCAACCTGTGCAACAAGTTTAGTGGATTGTAAACTATCATCCCATGCGTGTCGCTCTCGAAGTATTTTGTAGAGAACTTCTGCAGGTGGAGCTTCAACTTCACAGCTGGCTCTCCATAAACGAAGTGGATTTCCATCAGCAACTTTTTTAAATGCAAGATCCACGGATGTATGATAAGTTGGAACACTTTCCCAACCTTTTTCACGCACTTCTCGTAACAACATGTTTTGACAATCTTGCAAATAGAGGCTCCAACCTTGATTTATACCTCCAAGCTCTGTAAATTTTTCAGCAATACATTCTTTCATTTCTGCTGAAGTGCATTGCTGCATTATCTCTTCTGGAATCTTTAATTATTTATTGCTTAATAAAAACGCTCTGAGAATATTAGCAAAATTAAAAACTTACAGTAAATATTTTATCGCAATGAAGCAATAAATACAACAAACAATCACATGCAGCCCTATTATCTACCAACTCTTTAAGTTGAGTTGTAGTTCCAGTTGACTTATTTGTTGTTGATGATATGTGGTAATGGAACAAAGAAGGTGCAAAACATACTGCTAAATTTCTTTCAGTCATTTGATTATCATCGGAATGTGCGGCAACGCGTAGTAAAAATTTTAATAAACCCTGAAGAACTTTAAGATGCTCTTCAGGCATAAGTAATAAGGCGCAAAGTACAGCGTGTCTGCGTTCAGCACGTGGTATATCTAAAATGTTGAATTTGTTTTAGAAAATGTTATCAACAAAACTTACAATTTTATAAAATATTTGATGACAAAAATTATAACAATACTTGATTAATACTTACATTTAAATATCATAATAAAAGTGTCAGATAATTTATTTGTAAATAAGGCTTCTGGCAACTCTCTAAAATATAATTTAATGGTATCAGCTATGTCGTAATGTTGATGTTCTATATATTTTACAAATTCTCCATCTTCTTCCAATTTATTTTTAAACTTTTCTATTCTAGATTTTACACCAGATTTTCTAAATACTCCAACTTGATCCATACAATTTTCCAACACCCAGAAAAAAGTTTGTTCAATTTCTTTGGGCATTGGAGATCCAGTTTTTTGAAGAGTTATATGTAACGGTACACCAAAAATGCCCTTTTCTAAGAAAAAGAACTAACCATTTAAAAAGAATATAAAATACAACATTTTAAATTTTATTAGTTTTTAAACGAATAGACGTAAATTAATGAGATTTGTCAACGTGGTGCAAAACGCAAAGCTGCATACATTTTACTGCTGCAAAGAAGACGGAAATTTTCCGAAAAATATAAGAGTCTCAATTACTGTCATTGATTCCAACAGTTTGTCAATGCACACTCGGGCATAATGGATTACACGAAGCGAAAAACTTCCGACGAAGCGAAGAACTTCAATTACTGCATTTGTTCTAGCATTTTATTAATTGATATCCGGAAATAATGTACCACATGTAGTGATGTGCTGCTATGGGTTCGCCGCCTCGATAGCCCGTTGCTAAAAAAATAGATCGTAGAGGTAGTTCTTAAGTACTTAACCTTACAGATAAACCATAAATAAATCATGAAATAAACATGTTATTTATATAAATTTAATTTTTTTGCACAGGGGTGGATGCGAGCCGGATTTTAGAATTTTAGCAGCACATCACTACTACATGGGCTTCTTCTCATAAGCAAATCCAAGAGTCAAAGGCTGCAAAAGTTTGTCAATATTTAAACGTGGTTGTCCCGACGAACAGAATACTGTTATCAATGCATATATGGAAGTGTTTGATTCATTTCGTGTATCATTACCGACATTACCCTAGGTTTAATCCTACGTACTCTATTAAAGCCTGAGTAAACTTTGAACCGAAAAATGTTAGTTAGTGTATTTTAGTCAGGTATTTATTTCCATATAAAGATATTCCCGTTTTTTTTAATAAAAATTGTTTTACAAAAAATATTTCTACCTTTTTAAATCATTAAATTTATTAAGTTTTAACCTTGTTTAGTTAATCAACTTACCTTTACAAGGTGCAGGTTTAATCTTTCTTAGTAATTTTGGTAAATTCCAGTTCCATCCAGTCCTATGTGGGGGGCAATGCTTTTCCATAGAAGCTGTTAGTTTTAAAAGAGCTAATTTTTGAAGCACCTGGAATTGCGTGCAAGAAAGTGTTTCGATTGGTCGACCTGCTTCCATGTCTTCTTCTAGCAACACTTCTTCCACTTCTTCCTTTACTACTGATGCTGGTGCTGGTGTAGGCGTTTCTTCTTCCTCTGCGGTGTGGGTTAATGTCATAACAATAGTTCTAAAAAGAAACGTAAATAAAGTTATCAAAATTTTTCTTGGCAACTAATAAATTTTTTAAATTAAAAATTGCGACACCTTTTAATATTCTTTATTTTTCAGAAACATGGTAGGTGTATTGGTAATTCAAAAAATGTATACTAAGTTAGTACCTTTCCTTTACAACTGGTGAGGAATTATCAGATTTATCCAAAGATCTTGTTTTTTTGCGACTGCATTTAACAGGATCTCTTCGTTTTGAAGTAGTTTCCAAATCCGATTCTGTAGAACTTAAACTGCTAAGTTGTTTAGATAAATAATCCAACACTTGGGATCCACCAGATTCGCTTAATACCACCCCATCCCTGTTTCTCCTGCGGTTTCTAGTAGATCCCATTCTTCTCATATGATCATTTCTTTGCTCAATATGTCCACGACGGGAAGTTTCAGGGACGTCATGTGGACCAGAAGCTTGCGCTTGTGCTACATTACTAGCTGAAATGTTTTAAAAAGTTTATTTTGGGGAAAAGAAATCTGTGTTTTACGCAGGTAAAATATTTACTAGGGAAAATATTGAATGGAAAATCAACAGCTTCAAGTCCGTTATAACACCAGAAATAAATGGTATATTCCCTGCTTTATTATAGTAGGGGATTTAAATAATTAGTCCCCATCTACATATACAAAATCAGTTTTACACTGTGCCCTGCACCTGAGGGACGGAAAGAGACCAGGGTGATTTTTCTCTAAAACGAAGGCTAACTAAAAGCTAACGCCTAGTTAGCCTTACTTTATTCTTAAAAAAATTAGAAGCGAAGCTCTAAAAAAATCCGCTTCGTAGGTATAAATTTGCCAATCAACGCGGTAAATCTACAAAAAACGCATGCGACCTAACATCTCTTCTGGACCCACGGTAGTCCTTTTTAGTTTTAAGATTAATGAAAATATACATATAAAAATAAAATTATAAATACGTTTTATACAAGCTCACCCCAACAAATTAACAAATCATAACCAAACACAAAAACTTACTAGTCTGACCATTAAAACATTTTATAAATTCTCACCGCCCAACTAAAAATAAATAGAACAATAAAGATATAACAAACTACAAAAATCGAAGTACGCGCCAAAATACGAGGAGATAATAACACTGTCTATGCCAAGATACCTCAAAGACATCGGAAAGAAAGGAAGCCAAAGTCTATTGGCAAGATTCAGATGCGGAAACGAAGAGAAAAAAAAACAATCACTGGTTGAAAGAGGAAAAAAGAAGATGTCAAATGTGTGGAGAAGGATGCGACGAATTGGAACATTGGGTAGAAGAATGTGGAGAAATTGCTGGTGAGGCAGTGAAAGGGATGAGTAGAGAAAAAATTCTACAAGACAATGGCGAAAACGTAAAGGCATTAAAATATATAAAAAATAGAGAGCGGGAAGCATAAAAAAGAATAAATTATAAGAAGGGTATTTTATTATATTTTAGTTTATTTTATTTATGTAAGAATTCAAATAGTTTAGTTTGTAGTCAAATAAGGGATGTAGAAATAATATTTATATATGCCAAATAAAGGTTATTATTATCTATTATCTAACTAAAAATAAATATGTGCCCCGCACAGAGTTGGTTTTTTATCATCCCTACCTAACATAATCTAACTGCCAACGTAAAGGCATCGATTCATCACAAAGACATTCCATTAGGCATTTTCATAGATATTGAGAAAGCTTTTAATAATGCAACCTTAAAATCCATAGAAAAAGAAGCCATTAAGAAGGAAACAGTCCCACACCAAAATGAATAATAAATAAGGAACCGTTACCACTGCCAAGAAATACCCACAAGGCGGGGTACTACTATGCATTATGGTTGAAGATCTGCTAAGTTCCTTAGCAGATAGAAGCTACAGTATATAGAAGTAAAATCTAATGACATAGCGGCAATCATATGTGAGAAATATAATAACAAGTATCGTCCCTGACCCAAGACGCATTAAACATCTTAGTTAAATGGTGTCTGGAAGAGGCTTTAATGTCAATTTAAAGAAAACTGTTCCAAAAGTAAGAGCAGGAAGTTGCGCTGTATGAGAAAATAAAATTTTTAGGTATTAACTGGGAAACTCACTTGAAACGCGCATACAGAGAATACTCTTTCCAAAGCAACAATAGTACCATGGAATGTAAGCTTTGTGGTAAAACATGAGGGCCAAAGTCTATAATAATACACTGGTTATAGTTTAAGAGTAGTTAGGTCTACTACTACATATGCTCATTTGTATGGTGATCCAAAACAAAAGAAATAACGGGATTGAAGTTTCAGGCTCTTTAAATACTGCCCTGCCTTGCGATTACTGGAGTTGCACATACTACTTCCACTACGACAATAAAAGTTTTAAACTACTTCCACTGCATGACCAAACGAAAATTGAAATTCTAATGAGTGCACTGTTAATGGAATGGACAGATACTTCCCACAAAATCTGGCACTATACCGATAGAATATGACTTTATAAATTGCGTTTTGGATTAGTAATCGATGGCCATCAAAGGGGCATTAAGAGGTTTATGTTTCTAAAAACACCCTATCATCATGGACGCCTCGATTTACAAAGAATCTATTTCTCTCCGTCAAGGCCGTTCTGTTTTACAGGCTGAAATATTGACTATAAAGACCATGTGTGCATTAAAAAATGCTACAAAAAAACACACATATATCTTATCACAGATAGTCAAGCTATCCTAAAAATATTAGCGTTTTGTACAAGAACCCTTGGAAAGGCAAACATGCCATAAACTGTTTGACGAACAATAATAAACACAGTTTATTGCGGGTACCTAGCTACACTGGTATATAAGGGAATGTGCATGCTGACGCTGTTGCTAAGTACCTATAATGTCATTTATAGGATCACGTTCTTCGTATGGGCTATTAAAATAACATAAAAGGGCGCACTAGAAAAATGACAAAGACGGGCAAGAAAGCTTACTAAACTTTCATCAAATAGAACAAAACAGCTCATATTGCTCTCAAAATTGAAGATATGACTAGCCACTAGTATCTTAACTGCCGAATGAAGTATTGTCTTTAAAAACTGGGTTAAGTAACAACAGTACTTGTAGACTATGTGTAAAGGCTTTTTCTCAGCTAGTTATAGGCCTCTTCCATATTATTCCATGGGGACTAATTAAAAAGAATTTCAAAATAAATGAAGTAATCAATAGTTAATTACTAAGTTACAATATTTGGAGCACTTATGCGTAACAAACGTTGAAACCATCTTTTGTAATACATCTTACAAGTAAAAATAAAACTAAAACGAAGCGTTAGTAGAAGAATCTAATAATTCAAGAATTTAAGAACTTGGTTTTCAACGACTGCTATGGAGCTTTTCTAGACAGCAGTCAATACAATCACATTAGCTGAAAAAATAGCTAAAGTCCGGAATGGATAAGCACCCAAAGAAAAGAAAGAGAAAACAATGAAGAATTAAAAAAGAAATAAGTAAGATTTAAAATTAAGTTGTAGGCCAAATTTAAAAATATTTTTGAAGTGAAGTCCAATAAAACTAAATTACAAAAAAAAATAATGGAATTGATAATAATTATAAGTAGAATATTCGATTTGAATCTATCTTACTTTAATTGTTGACCTCGGATAACAATTAGTATTTGAGAAACTTCCCTAAACTCAGTGATTCGGTGATGTTAAACTGTAGCTTCCATGCTTTCGTATAAAAGCAAAGATAAAACAAAACTGTAACTGTATCCCAGTTAGTATTTAGATATTTAAATAGAAGTAAAAAATATGTATTTAATTACAGATTCGTTTTATACATTTTATTTAGATGAAAAAAAATTAAAACTTACCGATTTCTACGTTCGGATCGACTCGTGACCACCTCCTTAACTCTGGTTGGTATGCCCAATTGACACTCAAAGCGCATTGTTCATCTTCTGAATCGTCAGTACGTGTAACCCGATGCTGATGCACTTTTGCACAGTAGTTCAAAGCTTGAAGTCTTCGAAAAAGTGAGCTGAGGACTGGAGGTTCCAACATAGGGTGGTCTCGCTCTGCAGATGCCAAATCCACCGGGAACTGTTGGTCTAATGAAAGCCATTATTAGTAAAATGCAAAAAAATGTTAGGTCTAAATCTTACCCTCGTACATTTGGGCATACTGAGGAAAACCTGCCGCTCTTAACCATTTGCATGCTTCTGCTGCTTCTATTTCTGAAATTTATAAACAAAAAATGTTGAATAAAATCCAAATGAAATTATAAATAAACAAAAAACCTATTTAAAAGTACTCAGTGTATTTTGTATTTTACAATGCTCAAAACAATTAACAGATACTTTAATAAAAAAAATGTTATTTAAAAAACAGGGAGGTAAAAGCACAACTTCTTATATTTTTATATTTAAAATTCAACATTATTAAATAAGATGCCAAATGCTTTGTCGCGTTTTAATTTGTTTGTGTAATTTCCAATACGATCGACACTGCAGTTTACAAAAGAGCTTAACAGAATAGTTACGTTTTAATTTTCGTTTGGTTTCTTTATTTGCAATTAGGGCAATTATGATCTGCCTATATCAGAGGTATGATCAATTGGAAGGTGGACGAAGACATCAAACTGTTGCTAAGTGTTTGGAGTGGAGTGAGATTGTAATTTGTCAGCTTTGGAAACTGAAAATATTAGATGAAGACAGGGACAAGGTCGGCCAGCCAAACAACAGAAATATCCAATACATCCACACGCAAAATTTACGCAAGTAATAATACAACCACCCAGCTTAGAAGTGAGTTTCCTGCTGCTACTGGAACGCTGATATCAACACAAAAATACGATTACTTCTTCATGTCGTGGCCTATATACTCCAAGGTCGTGTTTGTGTCTGTGTTCCAATTACACTTACAGCAAATTACAAAAACGCTCAAAGAATGTGGGCGTGAAAGCATAGGTATTGGGACTATAATGGCTGGGACTATTTTTGTTTAATGACGAGTCAAGATTCAGTTTGCAACCAAATAATTGGCGTGTTTTTATTTGGCGTGAACGCGGAATCCGAAATAATCAACAATCAATTTGTAGAGGAAAGCCGACAATATGAAGGTGCCAGTTTGATGGTACGAACCGCGATGAGTTCGGGATGTAGGCCAAAAGGATCTTTATTTTAACTAGAATGTTTCTCTCACATAGGTTTATATCATGGCCTAGTGCTCTGCAATATGCGTATGGTGACAACACCATACAAGAAAATCCCATCACAATATACAGAACAACCCAAAATCAAATCATTGAAGAACGGACTGTACTACGATCGACCACATAAACGCAAACGTTATCAAGGCACCATGGAAGAAACCTTGGCGAAGATGATTAATTCATTAACATCAATGCTGCATCAAAAGAAGCCCCGGGAACACGCTAACACATTTGAGCCTCAAAAATACTGAAGAGACCCGAAAAAACCTAAACCAAAAAATATGTTGCCTGCAAGAATAAAGGAAATAAAATAGGAACACTGGGAAAGGTTCACAAAAGATATAGAACACGACTTTCATAGTTCAAAAAAAATCTGATAAATACTACGATCAAGAAAAAAGAAGATTAATGAATACAAAGAGATAAACACCCTGGACGGAATACTTTCAAAGTCTCTACAGCGCTACAGATAACAATACCACACCAAAAAACGAAAACACTAGAATAGACTAGTCAGTAAAGTAAGCATAAAAAAAAGAAAAACAGCGAGGCCGGACACAATCATAAACGAGCAAATAAAATATGGTGGACAACTGCTCGCCAAAGAAATTACAAAATTCTTAACAAAAGAAAAGGGGCAGAATCCATGCCCCAAGTAGGGAAAACAAGTATCATTATTCCAATAAATATATAAAAGGGGAGAAAAAGAATTCCGTTAATTCGAGAAGAATAACACTTCTCTGCCCCTTTATGAAACTGTTCACCGCCATAATCGCTAAAACAATGGATGATTTAATACCAATAAGAGAAGAGCAACAAGGCTTCAGAAAAAAAAAACGATCCACAACTGACGCCATCTATATCATAAGACAGATCGTCGAAAAGTATCAAACGCCTGCCTATATGTGCTTTGTGGACCCAATCAAAGTATTTTACAGAATAAGATAACCAGACCTAACCAACATACTGATGGTCAAGCTAGTACCACTAAAAAGCATATACATAATCAAAGAACTAAACACAACATGACATGACTATTATTACCAGACATAACTAACATACTGGAGGTCAAGCTCGTACCACTAAAAATCATAAACATAATCGAAGAGCTAAACACAACATGACATGACAACTAAAATAAGAACAAAGGGCAAATTAACGAATAAAATACCGGTATTAAATAAGGCGATAGCCTCAGTTCAATAGTATTTAACCAAGTCATGAACAACCTAATTGAAAACGGAAGCACGATAGAAGGCTACCGAATAGGGTAGATTGAATTCAAAATCACATGTTATGATCAGCCCTAGCGAGGACAATTTACAAAGGATGTTATTTTCTTTCAACAAAGCAAAAACTGCAATTTGGATATCTTAAAACAAAGTGTATGGCCATTTCCAAAAAGCCGATTCAGTGGCGGATTACCGCACAGGCGCCGAAGGCGCGCGCCTGTGGCCTCAGAAGTCACGGGGCCTCATAATCACACGGGCAAAATTTTTTTTTTGCAATTACAACATTTTGTTAATACTGTGTGCTACAAATGCAAAAGTGAAGAATGAAATAATTTAGGTCAAATATTTTAAAGATGAAATTCTACATTTACGAAATAAATAAAAGTATAGTAATGGCAACAATTTTTGAAACCGAGATTTTTGCGGAAATATTCCTTTTAGACTCCTCTTACTTAAAAAAAGGGTGGAGTGCTTACCACACGACTTTCATTAACGAATTTGAGACATATCCGTTACTTTTGACAAAATATAGGTATATTTCATAAATTATCAGCTAATTAGGTTGGCAAAATGTCTCTGCAACTTTATTTTGTTGTGAAATGTATGTTGGCAATAACTCCGATAATGACATCCGTCACTTTTAAATGATATTGTATAACCTATTTCTTTAATTGTCAATTGATTATAATAACATTTATTATTACACAGTATTTGTGCTATATAATAAGAATAATTTCAATAAAATGTTGCTTAGCAACGACCAAAGATGAGGTCCTGAAATGTTAAATTTAAAAAACAAGATAAAAACAAAATTTGTTGTAAATTTAATTTTAAACACATTTGTACTCTTATGTTTTTTTCATAAACTGGATAGTTTTTGAAATATTTGCAAAAAGTTGTTTTCGAAAGGCTTTTTGTGTCTGTCAGTGTCCTCTTTACAGGTTAGAGGGCTTATCGACTTGTAAACTCATCTTTATTTGGCTTTAAATAAAAATTTTGAGGTCCCAGTGATTTTGGGCTGAAATCCACCAACCGGAAGTGGTAAGGTTTTTGGCAAATAATTTAAAAACTATCAAGATTATGGAAAAAACAAGAACACAAAAGTGTTTAGAATTAACATTTGCAACACATTTTATTCTTGTTAATAAACATTTTAAGAACTCCTCGTTGTTCGTTGCTAGGCAGAAATTTTAGTAAAATTATTCCCTTCAAGTTGTAGAGAATAATAAAATATAGTTATAGTTATGTTTCTATCAATAGTAATAAATATGTCCAAAATTTG
>JARJDX010069128.1:0-27386 GCA_030264735.1 Gymnusa sp. GC000175 | reverse complement strand
TGTGACCTTTGACAAATATGTCTCTGTAACACTGTAATTTAATAAAAATAATTTTATTGACAATGTTGCTTAGAAACGAAAAACACTAATTTATTAAAATGCGCACCCGAAACACATTATTTCAACGAATAAAATATTTACTAATATTTTTTATCGCCCAAGTGTGCAATTTTACATTAATAAAATTTTAATATCAATGCATAAAAAAAACGACAAAAGGTTCGTACTACTTGTCAGTTTTCTATTGTTGCATAAGCATAGCCAACATATTCATATGAATGACAAGAAGCGAACGCGTTCTTGATCATTTCAGAAAAACCCCTCTTGAATCTTCACTTATATTTTTAAGAAGTAGGTATATAAGTGCCTTTATTATGGAAAACGCAGCAAGCAATCAAATTTGTAGACTTATATAAAAATTAACAAGCTCTTTAGAATGGAAAGCATCTACAGCGTTTGAACATAACATAACCAAACTCGTGAAAGTAATTTAGGTAAAAAACGAAAAACTATGCATAATACGATTCTGTATATAAAATTTTTCTTTATTTTTACTTTCCTGTAAAGGAAAAGTATATTAATCGTAAAATTTCTTGAAATATTAGTAGATTCGTGTGCGTGTGCGTGTTTTTGTCTGTGTTTGAGTGTCTGTACATAGACATTTTCTTGGGTCCTCTCAACAGGTTAAACACACATTAAAGATAACATTCTTCCTCTTGTAGTGCCATACTTGTTACCGAGCGTAGGCGACTTCCCCGCTTACTTTCGTGTTGTGTGTTTTTTTGCTATTACACGAAAGCAAGGGACCTACAGTTTAATGTGGGTTCCGAACCAGATAACAAGAAAAATTATATTTAAAATTCTCTTTCTGGATCTGAAAGTTCTGTTTATTTTTTGGGTAAAATCTGTGCACCGGAAGGTTTTGCAGTTATTTCCTAGAAATTAAATATTTCAGAAAATTTTGTGTAAATAAAGTTTTCGAAAAACGTGAAAACGTGTTTTTCGCCAATAGGAAAGTCGAGTGGAGGACTCAAATTTTTTATTATATTTTAATTTGCTGCAACATCTAATACATTGGCAAAAGGATAATTATAAAATATTTTTGTAAACTACCTTACTTCTAGATTTAAATTGCGTGAGTTGTAGCGAACGTTTCGCTAGCCATTGCAGGAAGCATTTTTATGAATATGAGGTCCGATGACTAAGAAGCTTGTGTGAGCAAACACGGTTCGAAAACTAGTAGGGATGATTATTTACCGAAGTAAACAAATATTTATTAGTATAACCAGTGAGTGTATATATAAATTCAATTATAAAATTTATATACTCACTAACGTGTATAACTATCATCACGGATTAAATCCCGATGTCCACCTGTAATATAAGTTGCCAGCATAACAGGCAGAGAAGAGACTTATACATCTAGCAGTGGGTGTAACAAGGCTGCATGATGATTGATAAAATTAATTTTATGTCCCGTTTAGAGAGTGTTTGGCTATAGCCAAACTATTAAGGAGCTGAAGCTGGAATGCTCGCTCGTATTCTACGAGCCCATATCTAATGGGGCGTTTTGTTTTCAGAAATTTTTTTAAATCACAATTTTGACATCTATTTGATGCTCTGCCGGATTTTAATATAGATTTTATCCTTAGAATTGTTCGTCAAATTAAATTTTTTAATTTTGATTTAAAAATTGTTTGAATTTATGTAGAAGACGTCCGATTATGTCCATATAGTTCTCTCTATATATATAAGACTAACAAACGTCGGATAATTTTTTGTATGGATTTTTACGTAATGGCTTTTCTGTTTACTCGATTTAGATCCCTGATATTATAATTATTATTTGCAAATATATTTACTACGAAGCTTATTTCTGAAGATAAATATATTGGTGAACATTATGGAAGAAATAGTTTATGAGTGCTAACTTGTTAATAGGAGCAGGACTAAATTTAAATTTGGTTTTTGTTTACAATTTTAAATAATTTTTGATGTATACAAATTTTAATGAACTTTAAATAATATATAAACATTTAAATTTCAATATATATTGTTTCAAACTTGATGTTAAATTAAAATTTTGTTAAAAATTCATTTAAAGTAAAAGAGTAATAACTAAAAACAATTAAATAATTAATAAATAAATATTTAAAACTTTTTTTATGTAAAAATTACTTCCGAGTGTTGAAAATTTATATAAAAAAATATTTGTAATTTTATTACTTTATCTGGAAAATTTAAAATTAAAAGGATGAAGGATCCCATAGCCTTTTAAAAGAAGTACAGATAAATGTAATATATTACTCAATTTAAATATTATTATTTATATTTATAATGTAAGCTCTCACGACTTGAATCGATGTATTTTTTTACTTTCGGGTTTAAGTCGCGTCGTTTTGTTTGCTGTTGATATCGTTTCACTCTCCATTGCAGGGAGCATTAATAAGGTTTCGGCTTAAACCCAAAAATAGGAAAATTTACATTATAATCTAGATATTTTAAAAAATCATACCATTTAAGAGACTTCCATCATCATCATCGTCATCATCGTTAATGTCATCCTTAAGATCTAAATCAATTTCATCTTCGAAATCATCGTTGTCATTTTTAAAAATGTTAACGATTCTTTGAGCGGAATCGTTGGGTGCTTCCTTGGTTGAAGGAGAAGCATCCTCTTCCATGTTGTCAGTGGCAGCATCGGATTCACCTGTAACAAAAATGTAAATGTTGTTTTTGAGTATGTAGCCCGAAGTCTATCATAACGTATGACCCATGGAAGCAGGTGCTCCAGGGTAGTAGTTCCAAGAGACACATAATATTGCTAGGAAATGTTCTCTGCGAGCCATTACAATCGAACTATACCCCAGGGAAGGATCTCTCCCACGCCGTGCAACCGAGGTCTGTTTTATCTAAGTCTATGCTTCACCTTTTATTCTTCAAAATAACCGTATTTCATAAATTCTATTTCATACAATCGATTTTTATCACCAAAAACATATGTACTATAGCTTGTAAAGTGCGAGTACGAGTTATCATTTAATAATATCGTAGCAAGAAGGAAACATTGATATGTAAATAGAGTTACAACTAACTTTTGATGCCTAGTCTCCAAGGAACATGTAACTTGTGTCCTTTAAATGGGCAACTTATAAGTGAAGTTTCTTGCGTGAAAAAAATTGATTTTAATTTTAGAATTTTTCTCATTAATTTTAGATGTGTATTTTAAAATTCGTATAGTATAATATGTAACATTCTATAAAGGGAAAAGAATAAGTTATGACGTAGTGTCCTCAGGGACGAACGAAGCCGGAGCATGAATTCCCTGGAGCACAGTATGCGCAAGGCGGCAGAAAATTAATGCAATCCTTTGGGAAATCGAACCTCCGTGTCCCGAGTGACCCGGCCTGTTGGCAGCTTCAGCTTTGCTGTTTGATCAACTAAAGCTTACTTTTCACCTGTACGTTTATTCTATTCACATTCCTGAACTTACTTCATTTACTTAATCAGCTCAACTTGCTCTTACAATTTCCATATTGACTTAAATTTTTTATCAAGGCGCGCGTTGGAAATGTAATTCTTTAGAGGGCGAATATGAAATCAATAATTCCAGAGGTCATCACCAAATGATATATAAAGCAATAACAGTAAAAAGAAAGAGTCCTGAAAACCCAAGAGACCTAATTAAGTATTGTGGATGTCACGCGGGCCAAGTTGACCTAGACGCCCAGTCCTTTGAGATTTCTCAAAAGCGCTCGCGATACTTTTATTATTATTATTTTTCTGTTCACTAACTTCCTAGCGATATGTTAACTTTTGACGTTTGTATTACAAGTGTGTGCGTGTTTTGTGAGAGTGTGTGTGCTCTGCTCGCGCGTGAAAAATGTGACAACTGAAAAGTTGTGAAGGTGAAAGAGAGGTTTTAAAAGGTGGGAGCTGGGAGCATAGCACTCTGGTGGTGCATCCCTCGGGAGTTTAACTAATCAGAGTTTTTGGCGCTGGCTTGGATACATGTGAACATATGCCTTGCTCTGCCGGGGCCATGGAGGTATTCCAACTAAGTCCCTCGGGACCTTGGATCTGGCTAGATATGCGCAGTAACTCCAAATGTATTTGTTGATGACAATGCCTCACGTATAATGCTTTTAACTTCTGTTTGTTTTGTACAATTGATAACAATTTAAATTTTTACTTTTAGGGGAGATTTGTTGTTGATGAGAAAAGTGCTGTAAAGTGTGTACATATATGTATGTGTACCTTTCATGACCCAACTGAGTTGCGGTTTCGAAGGGCGAGTTGAGGCCGAACCCGCGGGTTATATCGGATCCCGCAGGAACGTCTGTCGCATGAGGCCGCGAGCGGGGTGCAGAGGGGTATCTATTCCCTCAGGAACATCCCATTAATCACATTGACTAACAGATATGCGCCCCAAACCTGCTACAACTTTGTCATATTCCCCGCTACATGATTATTATTGGTTTGCGCACGAGTTGTGCTTCCAGATTTCAGAAATGATATTGAACACGATCTAGATGTATAATTTATATAATTGTGTGCATCATGAGAACATTAGTAATTAATATTTAAAGATGGAAAATTAGGATAGCATATGGCAGTAAATTGAGGTGACGCCAAATGTTGCAACCGGGCATTCCCTTGGGTTCTTGAAGCGGGACTAGACTTCAACCTCGCGAAATGACTACTTCAAGAATGCTAATTAGACGAAGATGGAAATATGACAATTTTGCCACCGTTCCTCGTCGGTTACTTTATCTCATTTCTTATGTAGGTCCCGGCGGGCCCACAGCGCAATCTTCCAATCCCTTTGCTAACTTATTTTCATGCTAAGCTAAGTCTCGTCTGCCGGTGCTTTTGCTCGCTTTATCTTGTGTATTATTTAGTTACCTGACTGGTGGTTGGGTAGTTGGCTTGCAATGCAAAGACTTGCTATGCTCTACTTTCCCTACAATTACGTCCCTATTATTTATAAGTATGAGCTTTCCGATTTTCAATTTATTATTTTCACGTTGCTGCTATTGTTTCTGGTTACCAGCTCTCACTTATCCCCAAATGCGAGCGATTTGGTTTTATTTAATCCATAAATATATGATTCAGTTAAACCTTTTAAGTCCATATACATGTAATATACATCTTTCGAAGGGCCAGTTACCCTCAAAGGAGCTATAAAATGATAGTGGCATGTATTTAAATTCTCATAACTACGAGCCTTACAACGCCACCTAATGTGCTTTTCTGGGCCAGATTTCTACTAAATTATAAAGAAGATTTTCAAAGCTGCGATTTATTAAACAATACAACTCACAACCTAATCGTGCAACACATCCAAACACCCCCCGTTTTATCTTTAATACATTCAGTATCCAAATTCCAAAATGTGGCGAAATAATATAGGTAAATTTTATATAGGTAAATGCGCACCAGTAATACCCAACCTCTAGAGACTCTTGAAAGCCTGGAGACTGAATTTTAGAATAGAAGAAATAATAAAATAATTTCCATTCTGTTTTCATATCAGTGAGGAATACTCAAGATACAATTGAAAGACGTTTTACCCACACATCCCTTTTCACAAAACTAAAAATATTTAAATAATTTTCGTCCGAATAACTCAAACAAAAAAAAAATGAAATTGTATGTACCGCAGAAAGGGTCAAATAGATTGGGATCAATATGTGTTGTGTTATCATTATCATCATCATTGAAATGTATAGCTGGGTAATTTTTCAAAACATCGAACATATTGAGTAACTAATAAGGGTTTCAAGTCCCCCACTAACGCATGCTGATGATGTATGTGCATAATAATCTAAAAGGTGGATTCGCAAATGTTAAGATGTCGGTTTGGGAATTACGATTTCGAGACAGATCCTGAGTAGCTGATGGATGGAAGCAATAATGTAAAGGACGAGCTTATGCTTACGTATTAAGATACAATTTACATCATCCTTACATATTAATGATTTCCATATAGAATGAAATAAAAATAAAACGAAACAAAGAATAACTTTACGATGCTTATTCGTCTAGAAACTTTATTATTTAATGGCGTATAGCATAGAAATGAATTTTTTTACTAAATTATAAATAAAAGTACGATAATATAGAAATTATCCTAAACTATATAAGTTAACAATTATTTTGATGAAACCTGAAACCTGAAAGAAATATTATTCAAAAAAAACATTTTTGTTACCCACCATTATCCTTATGATACATGCATAAAGATATAGAATATTTGTGGAAATGATTCTTAATTTTCGTTTAAAACAAAAAAAAATTAATTTAAACTTCTATTTATTTATGGATCCCGGATCTTAAGAAACAGGTATATTTTTTGCCATCAGTCAAATACGTTTACATCCCGTGGAATATTCCCCATGAAGAAACCAATTACAGCGCGAGTGTAACACAATTCTTAAATTATTAAAAAATAAAATAATTTCCAATGTGTGATAAAGACAAGTAATGCATACATTAGAGTTCCTTACTGTCGTATGATAAAGTAAAAATTTGATCAGCCAACACATGATCAAAAATTGCTTTTTATTCATCCGTGATAATGGGTATCAATTGCGATCTGTTCACTTGGAACATTTAATAATTATTTTCCTTTTAAATTCCAGTCTTCCATTTCTTTGGATGATTTTTTTTATATGTAAGCACTATGTACCCTTTATTAATTTGCTTATTCACTGGTTGTGGCATGAAGTGATGTCATGAGGTTTCTTTACTTTAGTCGACGTACTTCGCCATCACAATCCAGTAGTTTTGTAGCTTCAGCATTTGTGTGCACAATCACACAATCAAGTCGTGATGAACATCAGAGTTTCTTGGTATAGGCTCGTCAGAAGAATGACAGATAATCGATAACCTAAAATTACGCTTGATTATATTCCTTCGGAAAGAAAAAAAAAAAGTAGGCCGAGAAAATTCTAAAAGAATGGCAACCATATAGCAGTAAGCGAAAGGAACCTGCAAGATTATGAATGGCAAGATAGGAGAGGATGAAGGAAGAGTTTGAAGCTCGGACAACATCGGCAGACGTTATAGAAGCGAACAAAAATTGCGTGGATCTGATCCTTAAATTAACAACAAGAATGTAAAAGTACTATGCGATGCGACTATGGATATGGCAATTGATTCTTAATCCCGTCATAGATAAAAAAAATATAGCTTTGTACCTATACCGTTAAATGCTGCCTTGGACAGATCGTCACCAATCTACACAGGCGATTAAACAAAAGTAGAGAACTAATATTGGCAGGAAAAAAAAAGCAACTGTCTGGGCCTGCTTTCTAAAGTTATGAGATGATTATAGAAAGAAAAACTATCAAAGAAATATCTGTTGGTAAACGACATTGCCAAATCTTCTTCTTCCTTTGTCTTATCCGTTCCGGACGTTGGCTATTAACAAGGCTATTTTGACTTTGTTTACGGCGTCTCTGAATAGTCCGACCGATGTTGTTCCGAACCATTGGCGTAGATTATGCATCCATGAGTGCCTTCTTCTGCCCGGTCCTCTCTTGCTATCGACTTTTCATTGTACTATTAGTTGTGGTAGATAGTATTTAGCGTGTCTCATGATGTGACCAAAGTATTCAAGCTTCCGTTTTTTACTATAAATACTACTTCTTTGTTTCTACCTGTTCTCCGAATCACTTCCAGGGTAGTGATATGGTCAATCCAAGATATTAGGAGGATGCGGCGATATATATAGCTCGAATACATTGCCAATTAGCAATATTTAAAAAAGCACTCGGTGAAATCTCCTACGAACTTGTAGAAAACGGAAAGTTATTAAACAATGTAGTGTATGCGGACGATATGGTCCTCTTAAGTATGAGTTTGACAAGGGTGTATGTTGACACCACAGCTGATCAATGTCTATTCCTAGGCTATATTTCGGCAAAACCCTCGTGGAGCTATAGATAACGAAACAATCTATGATATGTGGAGTACTCGGCCAGCACTACCATTGATGTTCACAAGCAAGGTACAGGTGGGGGCCGAGAATTCTTCATCTATATTTAAATCATAGAACATAGAACCTAGCGAAATGCACATCTTTTTTATAAACACATATAAGAGCAACGTGATTTTTAAAATACCGAGGCGTGAAATGCTTCGAATCAACGACAAGGTAGTGGAACAAATGGATTCCTTTAAATACCTAGGCACCACCGTAAAAAATACATTTTTCATATTTGGGATCAAAACAGCCACGTCAGGATAAAAAGTTCTTTGCCAGAGTGGAATTGATCCTAGAACTAACAACTGAACTCTCGGTCTCATCATGTATAAAACATATAGCTTTAGAAAAGTACTTGTACCGTAAAAAGCTGCGAATACTGTTGTCAGTAAGGCCCTTCGCACACGAGTCGACTGATTTGCAACTCCAATTGCAAACTAGTCACACACACAACCAGTTTTCAACCAAAACGAAACCTCACACCGAACACGAGCGCGCTGCAGTTGCGGATCAGAACCGCAGAGTACGCAGAGCAATAGAAAGGGAATATTGGGTTGATCCCTATATCTAAAGAAATATCAAGTTAAGACTGTTTGTAGCAGCAGACCAACTAAATCAAACAGACATCAAGTTTATAGCATTCTATAGAATGTCCAAAGATTTCTATTTGGAATTGTTGAGGATAGTTGCTCCTACCATCACAAAGGTAGACACAAATACGAGGGAATGTATGGGAGCAGAAGAAAAAATATTAATAACTCCGAGGTCTATAATTAAACAGACATTAGTGCTTTTCTATCTTTCCAACAAAGTTTATTTTCTGATCACTCATTTTTAAAACACGTGCAACCATAAAACGCAACCGTTTTGTGACTGGGAAAATTAACCGCACGCAACCATTTGTCGACTGATTTGAAATCAGTCAAGTTTCAGTCGCCCCGTGTGCGGACACCCATTCCCGTACACAGCCAAGATCACCAAACAGTTGCATGTTCAACTGGTTTGAGACTCACGTTGCAAATCAGTTGCTCCGTGTGCGGAGGGCCCAAAGGAAAGAAAAACATTACTTAGCAGAGGTAAGCGTTGCGTTATAAGATGCAAAATACTATCGCGGATAATAAGAGAAAAAAACTCTAAAAGATGATTGACAAAACTCCCGCGTAAATCACCCGCGTCACTGGTTCGGGTCCTCATCGTCCGACAACTTCCGAGCTGCCGTCCGTCAATCTCCGCACGGTCGTTCTACATAAGAAGATAGTACATGGTAGTAAAATTGGTTAGAAAATTCTTTGCTGAGACTGACTATTAACTAAAATATCGTTATAAATTTTATTTCCAAAACTGGTTGCTAAAATTTAAGCAGGAGTTCTAATTATTTTTTACTTTGTACAAAAAAAAAAAATCGGCACTATTTATAACTATAGATTTAAAATATCTCTCTGCTCTCGGGTGCTTCGGAAGTCACCTTAAAAGCCGTTGGTACCGTCTGTTACTCACATTAAAAGAGGTAAAAATTAGGCTAAAAGTAGACTCTGCCTACACACGAAAGCGATAGCTCTCGCTCAAACACGGGTCCATTCATACATAAAATAAAAAAATAAAGACTGATGATGGCCCAAATTTTTCGAAACTAGTTAAAAATATTTCTGTCGAAAATACTAACTAAAATGTGAAGTAATGTAATTTACTGCAATTAGTTGATAAAATTAAAATAAAACTGCCATAGTCTTGTCACTTTTGAATGGAATTAAATTGAGCATAGAAGTTGATGATGGTAGGAAGTTTGTCGAAACTAGTTTCTAATATAAAAATTCAAATATTTATAGTATAGAAAGTATAAATCTTTTTTCGTCAGCTTTATCACCCATTAGACTAGCTGCAATTGATTTAATTATACTCTGTCAAAATTTAGTCAAAAAATATTTATTGGAATTGCTTTATTTTATATATTAATAATGATGTACAATGTGTAAAAACGAGTATCACTGCATTGCTTTTTTTCTAATTTTTAACTTATCCGCCTAGATTTTTTTTAAATTACTGAAGTATTTTTTTAAGGTAAAAAGTAACGCGAATGAGTGTTTGCAAACGCACGAGGTTTCATCAATAATTAATTGACATTTTGATTCCCAATAGACTAAAGCAATACAAATATTCGTACACATTTCATCTCTTTCATTCATGATAGTTTAATTTCCATGAATAAATAATATCGTGAATTGGTTAAAATTAATTTATAAATTTTGGAAAGAGAGAATTCTCAAATGAGCGGATAAAAAAAGCAAGACAGTTAAAGCCCAGGAGGTTACCTGGTCCTTCCTGTGAATGACCTCGTGACTCCCAACCCCTAGGACCCCGACTCCCTTGGGCCTTCTGGATGACCATTACTACAACATGCACGTTGATATCAGCTCTTTCACTCTTCCTACACATTACTGTAATTACGCAAACTTTAAATCCGAATACGCGCTTCAGTAATTTCTGGCATTAATTGCTTGTGTGATGAAGAATTTCAATAAAACAGCTTGCTTTGATATTAGTTCCGTTGATTCTCAACGGATTGAAGAGGAGGATATAAGGAGGCCGATTGGGATTAAATTTCCCAAGTTGGAACGAAGGTTTCTGTTTAGGGAATAAAAGATGCGAAGACTTTCGGGAGAAGAGCTTTTCCATTGGGATGTTCATTCGAATACTTTTAGCAATATCTTACAAAAAATAAATATTATTTTTAATTGCGTTCACTACTGTTGGAAGATGTGGAGTTTTGTATTTTTAATAAAAATAACGAGAGGTAAGTTTGTTCAATTCTTTTAAGCAAGCATGTTTTTAATTGAAGGATCTCATTTTAAGAGCAAAATACGTAACTGTAATATTAGTAGTTTATATGTGGCAGTTCGGAGCGCAGAGAGTTAGCTGGCGGGCGAGGTATACGGCTCCCAAGGGATTGTGTCATGGGAGCGCATATTTCCCCGTCTGTACGTTACCGTCCCCCGGCCCTCGACGCCTCTTGGGTACTCGGTGCTATTCCAGTGGCGTACTCGCGCGCGCTTACTATTACGTATTTCCCCACTTTCAATCCTTTACTTACTCATTACCCTAACAAACATTTCATCAAATCAGAAACAACTCACTACCATAAACAAATATAAAACTAAACATTCATCATTTCTTGGAGCGAGCGCCAATTAATTAATCAAAATTACCATTTTGATAAATATTATTTTGCAGCAAATATCGCTGTTTATTTCCATGAAAATGTCATCAAAATGGGCATTGTGCTTAATGTGATTTGGTTTGAATGTTCATTTGCGTGCAAGGGAATTTTGGGAAAAGCAATTTTGTTTTGATTGTTCCTGCAAAAAATTATTTGTGTCGTACCTAATTTTGCAGGATTCGCTTGTTTTCTTCGTGACATTATAACAACACCTTTGGTTTAATCACAAAACATTGCTTTTTAGATGAATAACACTAAGTATGTGCCCAGAAATTAATAAATATATGAAATTACCTACTCAATCATGGAATTGGTTTGATTTTAATTGTTTCTTGTGTTTTTTATACATACTTAGTGTTAGTTATTGTTACACTTGTTAAATTTTTATATTTGGCGCCTTGGTTTTGATAACCGGCGTGTATCTCGTGTGAGTTAGGTTAGACGCGTCGCGACGCGGATTCTGCAACGAAACGCGCCGACTGTATGCTCTCACACGGCAGCTTTGATCACAAAAGCGCGCGCATTTGCATCCCTTGGGATTCAACTGCGCGATGTTCAGTGTTACTACCTACCAGTCTGTTGAAAACTTAATTAAATGATCACACATGATAGCAATATATGATGCTTTTTATTTTTCTGTACTTGCTTTCTTTGCGTTTTGTTTTCAACTTATAAGATTTGTTACTTTACATTACATTACTTTGTTGCTAAAGTTTTTTTAAGCAATTTTGACATATTTTATCAAAATTCTTCGAATTTACTATTTTCTTAGTAAAAGTGAAATCAAAAACTCAAAGCAAAATTTTTTAAACGTATAATAATAAATTAACCTCACATGTTTTCTCTTCACTTTATTTAAACTCGTACCCTTGATGACAAAGTTAATGGAATAAAAAACATATATGACACTGACAAAACATTAAAAATTTTAATTTTTTGCTACAAATTTAATTAATATTATATGTTCAATAGCTGTTATATCTTTCCCAACATCCTTTATGTTGCCAAAAGTTGGACGCTCAGCCGTGCACTAGCAGCCGGATCGACGCATTTGAAAAGTACCTGCATCGACGGGTCTTAATTATATTAAAGAGAAAAAAGGTACTCAATCATATGTGCAGAAGTACATAGGGCACGTTATGAGAGAAAAACGCTACGAATTTCTTCAACTTATCATAGAGGGTTAGATATATAGTCTATGCTCTATGGTAAGATCGAAGGGAAAAGATCCGTTAGAAGATAACAAAAGGCGAAAGGCCCTACGTCGTTGGTATGGCCGAATATCTGCCGAAATTTTCCGAACTGCAGTGAAGAGTAATGATTACTAGTTGGGACGCTAATCTCCGAAGGGAAACAGGTGTTTTTCCTATGAAGCGTCTGACGCTCTACACTGCCACAATAAAATTCCTATAGAAGCATTTCCTATGAAGCGTCTGACGCCAACGTCAGACGCAGAACGTTGAGCCGCGCGGCTATAGATCTTGAAGAGGAGTATGAGCAGTGTAGACGCAGCCGCTCGAGGTATATAGAATAACTCAAGTGTTATTTTCGGTTATGGAAAATGAGAAACTGATAATATTTATATTAAAATTTGTGTAAATTTGGCTGTAATTTTTTTTTTGTGATCTAATAAATACCGATTGATGAAGCGGGAAGAAAAGCATATATTCCGATGAGAAAATGGGAGGAAGAAATTCAGTTTGGCGAGGAAGAAGCTTAACTGATTAAAGAATTCGACTTCTGCCCCACAAATAGTGAATTTATTGACGAATGTATGAGCAGCCTAAAATGGAGAACAGCACCAGAATAGATGGCATAGAAGCAGAACTGCTCCAAAAGGCACCAAAAGTAATGCTAACCGAAATTGAAAAAATAATGAAATTAGCATGGCTAACAAACGAAATTCCGGAGGAATGGACCACAACAATCCAAATACCAATACCAAAGATAAGGTGGCCAAAGGAAACAAAGGATTACAGAAGGATTACGCTATGTAGTGTAGGATACAAAATTTACGCGAAGTATATATTAAAAAAATCGACGAGAAGATCAAATTGCCAAACTACCAAGCTGCATTCTTAGCAAACAGATCAACGGACGATCATATCTTTACGGCAACTTGACCTGGAAAAAGCATTCGATACAGTAAAACATAATGCACTAATCTCTATACTTAAGGAAGAAGGACACACTACCTTATAAACAGAGTAATGAACGCGAGCTTACAAGAACGGACGGCAATTTTGTGGTTTGGGCAGAAGACAGCATACGTTAAAAAAAATAGAGGAGCTAAACAGGGTTGCCCACTGTCTCCACGACTATTCACAATAGCGCTACCCAACGTTCTACACAAATCCAGCAATGACTTAACACAATTCCAGCTTAGCCAGGATAAACTGCAATTACCAAAAATACGAACCTTCGCAGATGATATACTGGTATTGACGGAGAACGAGAATGATATCAAACAGCTAATAGACAATATTATACCAAATCTGCATAAAGTCGGGATAAAGATTAACTTCGGAAAAAGCAACGTGATGAGTAGTGACCCGCTAGCAGGAAACATTGAATCTCAGGACGAAGAGTGTGTCATAGGTAAATACACATTTAAAAAAACCAATAACATACAGTATCTTGGCATAAACCTCACAAGTAAGCTCTAAACAGAGGATTAACAACCACAAAGGAGAGAATTAACAAGGCATATCAAGCGACAAGGATTATCCTACCATTCCTAAACAAACACAAGATTCCCTGGAGAATAAAGGAAATAATATACAATTCCGTGATTGTACCCACGGCCATTTATGGATTAAAGGCAACGGCATTAACAAAAGCAAATAGGACAACATTTCGGCACATGGAAAGAAAAATAATAGGACTACTGGAAACAAGTAAAACCCTACCCTCCACACAGCTGCTAAATGGAAAGTCAATAACAAAAAGACTGAAAATCTCTCAACTTAAATATTGGGCTCACATAGAAAGAAGGCAAAGAAACAACAAAAGATAGGAAGGTCCTGCTATACATGGAACACCACAATAGAACAAACAATAAAATGGACAGGGTTTGAAGAAGACCAGTGGAAAGAATGGGCAAAAAGAAAAAAAGCAATAAACACCGAAACAAAGAGAATGTGGCACATGGAAGAAATGTCAGATATTGAACAAGATGAAGAATTAGCAGAAGACGAATAGAAAGAGTAATAAAAAAAATGTAGGTGATTATGCCGCTCTCACATAATCACATAGCATAGCGGTGCCCTGCACGGTTATTTGCGAGCATATAGCAAACGCTAGCAGACTTAGCACCACCTGATCCCAGCTGGCATAGGGTTGGCCAAGCGTATCCTGGATTGGTCATAACCTTGCTCACAACGTATACCACGAATCGTATTATACGGCATTACGTTGCCTGCAAGGGACTTGCTTTATGTTCAGCATGACGATGATGACGAATAAATACCGATTGATAAGTGTTATAAAATAACCTTCTTCTTGTTTTCTAAATAAAGAATGCACTTAAGCATTTCCCTCAGCATATATTTTTTAATAGCATTTCTCCATCTTCATTTTATTCGAGCAGTAGGTAATGTGCAACATAAAATAAATTGTGTTCACTCATTGTAAAAATATTCAATCAAAATTAAGTATAAAATTTTTCTAAACCTTTGTAATATTGAAATATGGACCACGTGGTCAATGATTATAATGGAACGAATACACATTTAATGACAAAGTACTAAAATCTGCTGAAAATTGAATCCTAAAGTTTTCTAAAACTTTGAAATGTGGACCACGCGGTTATGAAATATCATGAACCGAACACACAGCCAAGGAAGAAGTATCCGCAATAATGAAAAAGTTCGAGAGCACAAATAACCACTTTTTTTCCAAATGCGTTAATCAAGATTATCTTATTGTATAAATATTTATTGAAAATTAGGGTCTTATTTCCTTTACAATTAGCGGTTCAGGTTTCTTGCATCCTAAACACGGCAGCCTGTTGGTGTATTGTGTTTGCTCATGTAAAGAGATCCAAGTAGCCTTAGCAGGTCATACAGAAGTCTTGTCATGTTAATTCCTTGTCGTCTGCAATTTAATGCTTTACATTCAAAGATTGTATGAGAGTCAGTTTCTACATCTTTTTGCAGTGATTATTAGTCCCGTTGCCATCTTGGAATTATTCCTTCTCAGTTTTAGTAGGTCGTTTGTAACGCTACAAGTTATGCTGCTCACCATTGTCTTGCTGCGTCTTAGACCAGCAGTTTACCCTAGAAACTCTGGCGATTTATTTTAATTCACTCATTTGCTTATACATGCAGCTGCTCATGCTTTTATAAATTGCCAACAATGCGAGATCCAAGACGTAGTAAGGCTTATTAGGAAACGAAGAAGAGAATGGAGTGATTACGTCGACAGAATGGCAGATGATTAACTGCCAAAATAGCCAAGACTACGAAACCAAATCATCAAGACCACCAGAACGCTCGCCAAAAATTTTCAAAGACATCCAAGTCCAGAAACTAGGCAATAAAGATAAAAGAAAAAACGGGACCAAAATTAAAACCTGTCTCTATGTGTGCATGTGTTTTTTAATTTTTTTAAATATAGAAAATATTGATGAAGTCATTTATTGACAAAATTATTTTTTTATGCAAGCTTATTCGCAGCAATGTTAGTTGCAACAAATTATTTATTAAAAGTTTAGGTATACAATGAGTTTACTAAGGTTATTTACGTTTCTTTTATACGGCCTTTTAACAGGAGTAACATAAAATTGCAAAAATACATTTCTTTACTCTATGAAGCTAGAAAGCATGCATTTATCACACCTACATATAACTTTATGTGCAGCTGTCTTAAAAATCGTTTGATATGCCTTAATATTTTATTTAAACATTGTTATATCAACTTTACGTGTAGGTAATGTACAAATATGAAGTCCAAAAAAGTAAGTCAGCGGTTTCGTCTGCAATATTTGAGTTCGGCGTATAATTCATAAATGCTCTTCCTCTTTTTGCTTTATAGCTATTGCTAAAACTAGTGATGGCGCCAGAAATTCCGCCCATTTTTGGTTTTCTTAAAAAAACTCTTTTGACTCCCTTGTTTATTTAACGTACGCGTATATGAGCTACGTAGGCTAAACACCAAGTGATTGAGTAAGCAAGCCTAATTCCTTATTAAGGTTTAGACTCACTTTATTATTTTGGCGTTCTTTTGTATTCCACTAGAAAACGTGTTATATTACGGATCTAACAAATGAACTTCTCTTCTGTAAGAGTGTGCCTAGCCTAGCTAATAATCTATGAAGTTCTTCATTTTAATAATCATAGATAATTATAATTTAATATGGAAATTAAATTAAATGGCGAAATATGTGCATTTGCAGATAACCACTGCGCTAAGCGTTCGTAGCTGATGCGCGTAAAGCAAAAATCAGCATTAAGCCTGGGAAAATTTAAAAATTGTATTGCACTTTTAAATGGTTTCCAAAACTATAAATGTCCTAATGGATGCACAGTGAAAAAAAGTGAGCAAAGAAACTGGAAAACTGAGCGAACATACAAAAATGCTTATGTAACCTTGAAAAGAGCTACAGAACAAAGGTACCACCAGATTCGTCAAAATCAAACAATTAAACAAGGAAATTTTGTGCTAGGAACGATGTACGTATGTACAACATTGAAAGAATCGCATCAGTAATCGAAAAAAACTATGTGACAGAAACTAAATACAGTCGATTCCGCTTAATTGGGACACCGGTTAATTGGGACAGCCGTTTATTTGGGCCAAATCTCAAAGAACAGAAACCAAACCAAGGAACGAACAGTAAATTTACATGTTTAATTGGGACAATATTCCGCTTAATTGGGACAGTAAATTTAATAATGAATGAAAAAATGCCATCATAGTGATCATGCCCAAAAAGGGTGATCTAACAAAGCTTAAAAACTACCGACCAATCAATCTCCTGCTACATATTGAAAAACCTTTTATATTCAAACCTTTTACCAATATTATAACAAAACCTAATACCTAAGATGGACTTCTATGAGCCACGTGAACAAGCTGGTTTTGGATCTGGGTTTGGGACTAACGACAATCTACCTAAACCGCTCATAAAAATGTGTACAATACAAAAAGTCCCTTAACATAGTGTTCGTCTACTGAAGGAAAACATTTTCACAATAAACCAACACAAAATGATAGAAGCTTTGGCAGAATAGACCACTGGTACGCCGAAATTATAAAGACATACAAAAAAGCCGCCGCAAACGTCAGACCTTACGAGGACATGGGCAAGTTCAGAACACTCCGAGAAATGAGCCAAGGAGATACGATATTTACGACGCTGCTAGTATTTATGAGAAAGGACATAAAATGCTTTGATAGCTGACTTCATTAGACAAGCTTCACATATACTACAAATGCTACAGTGCGCATCGGGGAGAGTAGGATTTAAAATTAGTTGGAACAAAACTAGAAAAATAAAGAAAAGAAAAGATTTGCATTGGCCGAGACAATCAAACAACTGAGATCTATACAAGAATGGGCCTAGCTTGGGCTGTTCGGAAAATTAAGGAAAATGGGGCAGTGTAGCTTAGCGGTCTAGGCATCCGGCTGCTGAGAGCAAGATCGTGAGTTCGCGCCCCCAGCATGTAAAATATTTATTTAAATATTTAAAATGTCTAACACTGCCCCAGCTCCCCAAACCGCCTTTCCAGATTGGGGTTTTATGGCTAAAAACCTTCTCTGGTCCGGAGTTAGATAAGAAATCATGTAACTCCAGTGGTTCGGAGTCCACGATAAACTGTAGGTTCACCTATATTGTCAGCATTACAGGCAGAGAAGAGGCAATTCGCCAGGAGTGGCGTCCTAAGCTGACGATGAAAAAAGGGAAGTATTTAGAGTTAACCTCCACATATGCCTCAAATGAAAGGTATACAACCAATAAATGCTACCTGCACGGCAAGCTTAAAGCGGAAGGAGAATGAGAAGACAAAGAGGGATGGAATATCTGGTTGTATAAAAAAAAAAGCAATAGCTGTAGAATTCTAACTACATATATACAAACATACATCTTTATAATGGAACTGGGTGGCCCATGTTGCCAGAAGGAACTATAATAGCTAAACAGACGCATCCTAAAATGGAGACCTAGACAACAAGCAGTAAGAAACAGAGGACACGCTTAAACAAGATGGAGTGGCGACATCAAGCGTGTAAACGGAAAATCGATGCAAACAACACAAGATACAGAAAGTTGGAAGGATTAAAGGTGGGTCTTCGTTCAGCAGTGGACTCAAATGACTACTTGATGTTGAAGTAGCCCTAAGATTTTCGTAAAATATGCGCAATCAAAAATATCCAATGAAAACATCGCAAAAAAAATTAACAAGGATTAAAGAATAAGTAAAATTTGTGTGCGTACTCCCTAATGCTAGGACGCTAGGGGTTACCCCCGGTTGAGAATCACTGTGATATAGAAATAAAAAGAAGTTTTATTTATTTACCATACAATATAGTAAAAGAAAATCATTGGATATTACCAAAATTTGATTTTTAAATTTCATTTTTACTGTTTAAATTTTATTTAATAAGTAATGGATAAAGTAATATTAAATAGAAATAAATTAAACTTTAAGTTTTAATCCTGGTTTTAAAAGTTTATCAATGTTTAATTTACCTTAATTGGCAATTTAATTAGTCACACAGTTTTTTAAATGTAAAATCTGTCCATTAAAAAACCCTAAACATTTACTTTCTAGAAAAGTAAGACAACTTTAATGTGAAGAATATAAAGCGATTTTATTTTAATAAATTTTCCAATTAGGCAAAGTAATAAAAGATAAATTAATTTGATTTTATTCTAAAAGCGCGGTTTTGGAGCATTGAATATATATTTACCACCGCTGAAAATATTTAAAAGTCTCACTTTATTTGTGTTTAATTTTATTATAGTTTTTGATTTTAATTTACTTTATATGCTATTTTAAAATTTTTAAGTGTCCTGTTCTTTAATTAAATTATTTATACATGTAGGCGTTTTTATGTAATGCACAAACAAAGGAAGAAAACCATAGATAGGGAACTCATAGAAAGAAGCGTCCACATATCCAATCCTGCATAAAGATCTGACAGAAAAAATTGGTAGAGACGGAGGAATACAAAGACGAAGTCAACAGAGCCCTAATAAAAGCAATAACCAAATTCGCAAGAGTAGTAGCGACAAACAAAGGAGAAAGGAGGAAGAAAATAAGCCCCAAAACATAGATGAAGATAGATGAAAAAAGAAGATTATGGAGAGAAGGAAAGTTCGAGTTCAGAAGCCTGGCGAAAAATACCAGAAAAATGCTACGCGACCTAAACAAGTTCTATGAGGACAAAATTGAGAAATTTTTAGAAAAAAATAAAGGACTGAAGAGCCCTAAAAAACATTGAAAACAGGTAATAGCGCTCAAATATGACTAGGAAATGAAGTAAGAGAACAAGACGTCAGAACCATAAACCGACAACCGTCAAGCGAACTGGAGCACGAAGCCCCAGGAGATGATGAAGTCATTATAGAAATGTTAAAAAGCTGTAGAAGCACACCACTAAAACAACTATACAAACTATTTAATGAATGTAAATTTTCTTACTTTCGGGTTTAAGTCGCGTATTTTTATTGGTTGTCATCGGACTTTTCCGCCTTGAGAATGCTCCCTGCAATGGCGAGCGAAACGTTGGCAACAACCAATAGAAATACGCGACTTAAACCCGAAAGTAAGAAAACTTACATCGACCTTAGTCGCGAAAGTCTAAATTCAAAATTAAAGCTCTTTTCTTTTTCTTAAAGTATGAATAGCTTTTCTAATAACCCTGCTACTAATTTTATGTGTTAAAAAGTTTAAAATAATAATAAAAATAATAAATAAATATCATTTTTCCCCATAAAAATAATCTAAGATAAGTCTGGTGACCGTGCTGGCCAGCTCACAGTTTCACCACAGCTAATTTTTTGTGCAACACGCAAGCGGGGGCCGCACAAGACCGTACAAAGGGCCGCCGGTTGCCCATCCCTGTCCTAGTGCTTCGAATGCTGCATCCTTGACGTTTGTTTTACTTTCTCCCAACATCTTCCTCTGTTCTCATTGGGTATTTCTTAATTTTTTCTTTTAGTCTGTTTTCGTACAAATATTTTTTTGTGGCATATCGCCCAGTAGTTTTCGGCCTGGTAAGCTATTTTCTTATCTTTTCACGGTCTCATCTTAATTTTAATTTTTCCTAAAACCGGGCTATGGTTTCTACTTATATTATCTGAGTTTAGTGTTCTTTTATCTATTTTTTTGGCTTAAACCTCTGGTACAGGGGTCCCCAACCTTTTTGTATCTAGGAGCATATTATAGAATACCGAATACCGGTCGGGCGGTGGACCATTTATTTTTTTGACATAGTTAATAATATATTTTAAGAAATGAAAAATGCAATTCGTTTTGCTAAGATTCCGCATATCTATTACGGAGCGTTACCAATTACGCTACAGATGACTTTGTACTGATTAAATATCAGACTATGATGATTGGGTTGCATGTTGTAGAATGAACTTAAAATATGCAATTCGCTTCTGCCGGGATTTAATCGCACCATACAAGATATACGGAGATCTGAGATCTTGGCAAGGCGAATTGCATTTTTCTAAAAATACATTTAACATGTGCGCAGGTGCACTTACTTCATGAACAATTTCAATCATAGTTAATAATACACATAATATACAAAAAATAGTTCCAATAATATAATTCTAACATTATTAACAAATTATTGTTTTTAATTTTTCTTTATCGTTTACCCGTAAAATGATTGGCGGGCGCCATTGTGTCCCCGGGCATAGGGTTAGGGATCCCTGCTTAGTATTTTAAAATGTAACTTTATATTGTTCTTTGTGGTAAAAAAACATGTTGTTTATTCGCAATTCTTTAATTAAACATTGGTCATGCTCTTTTAGGGTTTCTTAGTCTTTATTATTAAATGAGTGCACATTTCAGGTATCTGTTTTTGTTTCTTAACCTTTTCCCAGCATAAGTCGTTATCTATCTATTCTGCTCGGAGGCAAAATTTCGGTTCTTTGAGCATGGTTTATTTTTTTACCTTCGGTAGGAAGCTAACCTGACCTCTGAATCCTTTTTCTTAATTCGGGTTTGCGACCGGCAATAGCGCCGTAGATATATATACTCAGTCACTTTATTTATCCATCTGATGTTGCTTGCTTTTCTGATATGTCCGTACCGCACCAGTATTTTTTCTTCTATGTGTGTCTATGTATGTTCATGCGCCTTCGTATATAGTCGTTTGTTATTCTATCGACTCTCGTCACTTCACAGCAACTCCTTCTGTGCTCCATTTCAACAAGTTTGCATTTGTTCTTTTTGTTTATCACCCAACTTTCCGCTTCGTATGTTATAAAACTTTTTATCATTGAATTACATATTTTCTTTTTTTTGTTTTTGTATGTGTATTCCATAGAATGGGGTTTAGCTGTTCGATACATGTCCTAGCTTGTTCCATTTTGCTTTTTATTTCTTTCTCCTTAGTTGCATTTTTCGTTATAATGAATCCAAGGTATTTAAATGTATCTGTTCCTCTTATTTCCAGGTTTTTATCAATTTCTAGGTTCTTTACGTTTTCATCTGTTGTTGTCCGGTATTCCGTTTTATCAAGATTTATTTTCAGACCTACTTTACTGTACTCTTCTTGTAATTTTCCTATCATGTACCCTAGGTCATCTTTGTCTTGAGCTACTACCACTTGATCGTCTGCGAAGCTCAATGTATATAGGTGTTCATTTCTGATCGGAACCCCCATTTCTTCCCAGTTATTACGCGCATATTCTAGGAATATTTTAAATAAAGTGGCACATCCTTGTAGTAGAATCTTGGAGGTTAAAAATCTGTTAGTGAAGTTTTTTCTATCCTTAACGGCTACCGTGTTTCAAGTATAAAGATTTTTTACAGCTCCGATGATTCTATTTGAGATTTCGATTTCTTTTATGGCTTTCTACATCCTTGTGGTACAGTGTCATAGGCTTCTTTCAAATTTATAAAAGTTACTTGTATCGCTTTATTTACTTTTTTTAACAATTAAATCAACTAATTTTTAATGCAAAAAATGGTCGTTTAGAGAAGAAATTGAAAAAACATTGTGTTTTATTAACAAAAGGTAGATTTAAGCATAAAGCAGAATGATGCACAATATGTTATTGTTTTTTAAATATTGCCCACAGAGGCCAATCAGTCGTAAGTGTGCACTATAAAAAACAATAGCACTCGTGAAAAACATGTATCGTCTTTTTTATTTCTGATCCTCTGACACGATTTAGTATTCTAAGGATCTAAGGTCACCACATTTATTAAGTTATAATTTTTAAAACCTGTGTGAATTATATTTTCTAATGTTTTATAATAATATTCAATTAAAAAAAATTAAAAATTACTACTACATTTAAGTAAGTTAATATTGCTTCAATTATTTTACTATATTTCCAATTTATTTTTTAATATACATTTTACTTATACTTTTATTTTAATATAACTATTTTCCATCTATGCCCTCTTCTTTTTCTCTTCTAATTCATATTTCTACTTCTCCATACTTTTCTATGTTCTAGTTCCTCCCATCCTTCTTTATACATGATATTTCTCTCCTTATCTTCTTACTAATGATTTTTTTTGCATTTCCGCATCTATTGCTATCATACTTTCATTTATTTTTAATCCATTTTTTTAATATCCTTGTAGAACAGCGTTGTAATTCCCTTTAGTACAGTAAAATCAACATAAAAATGACTAATCATACAAGCCTAAGGAAAACGACGAAACTTAAGAAAAATATTTGTATTGGTATGTAGTTTAGGAAGCTAAAGATTTTCTAAGGCTTTGAGTTTTTGGCATCCCTCTCATTTGGTATTCTATTGGAGTCTGTTGTATCTGGTTTCTTATTCCTGTCTGCTGGCCATTACGTTGGTGCATTGTAAGTTGTTAGCTTGCATGGTTTTGGTTAATTCTCTATCCTTTGTGTAGATCCCCACATTTATTTTTTAGCATTATAATAACTGCCAGCTATAAATCTGTTTCCTAAAGTGTAAAATATTTTGTTCTCTTTTTTGTTGTTATGGTTTGGTGGATACTAAATAGTAGAGATAATACAGCATCCTAGTCTATCTAGGTTGCGCTAGTTGCTTGTAAGTAGCCCTTTCCATATTTTTAACTACTATATATCTAAGGTCTTAAGTTTTCTAAAAGATAAAAGATAAAAATCTGCAATTGAAAATGAGTTTTCTTTAAAACGATATTCGTTTCCTTGTTTTGTGTATTGTCGAACTAATATCAAATATACAATTTTGTCAGTTATATAAAAAAGACGTATTTAGATTAGACGTCTCTGGCAGACGTCTCTGACAACAAAAATATGAGTGTAGCCGTTTCCGATGCAGAAAAAGGGTCCAAAATAATTATTATAAATCATGTGAAGTTTAGGGACCATTGAGAATTTTAGATATTTTGCAGATGTGTATAGACACTTTCCTAAGGAGTTTAATAAAAAAAAAACTATCGATGAGCTAACCGATTCACAATTCCATTTTACAGAATTTACAAAAATAGCTTAGCAAATTTTAAGATTTAAGTTTCTGTTTCATTAAAATCTTCTTCTTCTTCTTTAGTTGCCTGTCCACTTTTGATGCTATGCCTTTCTGCCGTACCATCTGATCGGTGGTCTTTCTCTTCCTCATTTATGCTCATATGGTCCGTACTCAAATATCCTGTGGTACATCTTTTTGGGTCACTTTTCTCAACGGTGGCCGGACAAAATAGTGTGGACAAAATGTAGCCGGACATATGGATATGGCTAATCTTTTGTTAAATAAATTATGACATAAATGATTAAACAAATACATGGTCAAATGAGCTTTATAAAATTTATCAAATTTGCGTTTTTACATGTAAAATATTGTGTATGGTATTTTGAATAGGAACGGCTAGTATTAATTTTATTAAAGTATGTTTTGTCCAAATTTTTTATAAAAACGAGTTTCTTACAATTATATCAACTAATATTTACTTTGAACTTAAAACAGTTTCTTTTTTACAAACAAAAGCTTTATAAACGTTAAAATCAAGAAACCCGTTTGACCATTTACCTGTTCCATGATCTCACTAATCACTATTCAGAAAACTATCCACACTATTGTGTACGGCGACAATTTTGCCGGCAAAATTTTGTCCGCAACATTTTATCCGTCAACATTTTGTCCGCAACATTTTATCCGGCAACATTTTGTCCTAGAACCCTCGCAATGTATCCTACATAACTCCATTTGAGGGATGCTGATTTTTCACTTATGTCTGTCTTTAACTTTTGGTAATAGCGCTTACTTTTACTTTCATTTACGAAGTAAAAGAAAGTATAGTAATCGCTACAACAGCGTTTTCGAAAATATTCGTTTTCTAATCCGCTGGTTTCGATGTCAGGCCGAAACGTTTTATTTTTTAAAAGAATTGATTTTTATTTATTAATAAAAATATTTATTTTATTAGACAACGGGGAGAGTTTTGGCGACTGTAAATCCCTTTTGCAACTCCTCTTTTTTTTTGACACCAGTTACACATTCTTATGTAGTACGTATATTCTATCAAATCTATGTACCTATTTTGTTCTATTCTACCGTTTCTCAGTGAATTGTTTAGCCCAACATTATCAAATGCTTTTTTATTATTGACAAATGCTAAGAATAGCGGTAAGTCACACTCATTTGACTTTTGATTGACTATTTTTATTGTTATGAGGTCATCCTTATCATCATCATTTTATTAAATTCCGCTTGTTCAGGAGATTGGTATTTATCTAGTTTTCACGCTTATCTGTTAGTAATTATTTTTGTTTGTAATTAGAAATATTTCTGGTGTCTCCTTTTTTATACAATAGTGTGACCTGGGCAGTTTACCATTCATTGGGTACTTTACCGGTAATAATGCACTTGATAAGTAGAGCTGTGACTTCCTCCAACAGTTTTTTATACCCTATTAGATTAAATTTATAGCTAACTTGTCCAGTGGCCTTAATTGCTTTTATATTGTTGTGCGACGCATTTCATGTACATATTTTGTTTTTGAGTTTTCTCATATTTCTACGGATTTTTTCGGTTTACTTGAAAACATTCGCCGTTGCACTTTTATTATTTTTGGCCAGTAATCGTCTTTTCCATTATGGCTATTGTTCTATCTTTAATGATTGCTGTTTTCTTTGTTTTTCTTGGGATTTCAGCTTTTATCTGAGCCACAGATTCCTTATTGCTTGTGTGTTTGTGTCTTTTATGGATTCTCAGTTAATTTCAGTATGTGTATGTTTTCTTGGTTATTCCTTCTAGTCTTTCTTTCAATGTTGTGTGTTTGATTATATTTTTCTTCTTCTTTCCCAATGCTATCGGTTTTTTTAGTCCGTTTGGTGATATTTATGTCATTTTCTTGTTATTCTCTTTTCATTGTTTGTCAATAAAACGCCGAGAGTCTTGACGATTTTAGGTTCAGTCACCTATGGTGGGTTAGACGCTCTCTGTGGCCTCCCAATCTGGGTCAGGCGCCACTTTTTATTTGATCCGCGGCTGCATTCTGCACTTAACTTGCATATCTGCACGCCGCTATCCACCACCCGGGTACCCGCCGTGTTGTTGTTAGCGTCTTCCTCTATACTAGCTGTTATGGCCCTCATACCGGAAATGATCGGAAAATTTTACGTCTTACCAATAAATAAAATTTTATTCTTAGTTTTTAAAATCATAGTGGATATATTACCGTTAATATCCAAAATCCGTAAATGTTAAAATTACCTAGTTAAACTTAATATTACCTAAATCCAAAAATAAAATTTTTCTTGACTTTAACTAGTCAATATTGATACAGCATAATAGTTAATGTCCGAAAAACAAAGTAAGTTTAAAAAGAACTTAATTTATAGTAATGCCAGGCACATTCAGAATCAAGTAAGGATTGATAGGGCGAAACAAGCTGCGGATAATATGGCGATAACGTGGATACCAGATAAGGGTATCAATGATGGGGTTAAAGCATACCATTCTGGGTTAAAATGAAGTTCTAGGAAGGTAAATGTCTAATTATCCCATAAATGTTTGCCTATCATTAAAGGTAATACCCCATGATTTTCTATGTTCTACATTAATACCCAATAAGATATAGAAAAGATGCGTGACTATTAAAATGTATTCTTCTTAGGGTGCCTTCTCCTTACGGAGGTTGGCTATCATCAGGAAAATGCGTATTTTGTCGTCGTGGCTGTAAGTGGGTCGATTAAGCTACATTTAAAGCAGACCCGTAGGTTTTTATATTTTTATATTTTATACACATACAGCCTAAGGGCCCAAAACTAAATTACCTGAAATTCCACGAAATTTACAAACATAACAGTACCGACAAAATGTTGAATGCAATGTTAGCACCCAGTAATTTTTCACTCATAAATATTAATCCTACATTCCCTGGAAATCTCTTAATTTGCTGACTATCACCATTTGCTTAACCCCAACTTACCCAAAAATATGTATATAAATAACTGTAAATTATCATAATATGTAATATTTAGTCTTTGACAATGGCATACGCCGAAACAATTGTTAGCCAATTTCTGAATAAAAACAGTGAAACCTCACATAACTTGTGTCGTCTTAATAATTTATATTTTCCTTCTGTATTACAGAATTTAATTTCTTTTTCTCTTTTTCCTAAGCAATAAACTGCATGTTTATAATTTCTTCTGAGAGTTATCAACGTGCTAGGGTATCGTTCCACTTTCATCTTGGTCTTGTCGATTTATCTTTGACTATCAGTAGTGTAGCCGAAAATCTTGTTCAGCTTATTCCTGAATACATACGGCTATTAAAATTAATGTAAAATGCAATTCAATGTTTCTTGTGCCTACAACCGCTGAAGAAGTTATCAGTATAATAAGTGCTATAAAATTGGGTAAAGCTAAAGATATATATTCCTTAAGCACTGAAGTCCTAAAATAGTCTACTACAGAAATTGCAGAACCCTTAAACAATATAATAAACGCTTGTCTGGAACAAGGAATATTCCCTACATTATTAAAATCGGCTAAAGTGATACCAGTATACAAAAAAGGATC
>JARJDX010069118.1:0-11231 GCA_030264735.1 Gymnusa sp. GC000175 | reverse complement strand
TTCCACATGTTCACCATGGACTGCTAAACAACAGAACAGGTAAGGGGCATAGCGAGGGACTGAACCTTTTGCCAGTGGTTTTTTCTAGGACCTCTCAACCTCTGAGCCAGCGACCCCTTGGCATTTATATAAAAGGTAAAATAAATATATTAATGGTCGAAAACTTCTACAACAATTTTTTTGGTGGTTAATGATGATTTGCATTGGCTAAAACTTAAGAAGACACTTAGATGCAGATTTAATAAAACTTATAGATTGGTAATTTAACGCATCTACTTCTGTTCCATAGTCTTTTAGATACGATCATTTATATTTGAAACTATATGAATATACGTAAAGTTTGGTAAAACTTTTTGTTAGGAGATTTAACTATTATCAATCAAAAATGGGCTCAAAAAATTTCATAATATTAATTGGGAGATAATTTCGTTTAATATTTGTTTTTTTTCAAATTTCTAGCTGTCTTTATTCCTAAAATATTTCAATATATATATTGAGACCAGATATATTTGTATACGATAAAAAAGAAATGAAATATCTTTAATAGAAGTTGGAATTAACAATCTTGATTTATTAACGCAAGTTGAGAATGAAAAGACTATAAAATATGATCTGATTGCCAAAGAGCTGCTCTATCATATATATTCTAAGTGAAAATTATGCTATATTTGATGGCCTGGGAGGGTTTGGTTACGAAATACTACAAGAACCACAGAAATGTGATCGGGACTCACCCCAAGACTGAAGCATACATCCAATCACTAGTTCAGAAGAAGACTTTTGAGAGCATTTCCTTCGACTGAAGAAGAGGTATCGAAGAGGAAGATAGCCACAATGAAGTTCACAAGCTTGTGAGTAAAATTACCAATGCATCGGCAGAGGTGAAACCCGTTGTTATTCAAGAATGATAGTTAACTATCTTACTAAACCTTAAGTAAATATATATGTATTGATAAATATTTTTGCTTGGCCATTTTCAAAGTCTAACAATCTAATTTGATTTTTAATTATGATGTTAATCTAAGTTGGCCTATAATTATTTGTTAGTTAAATGCCAGTGCTAATCTCAAAACTCCTACAATTACTAATAAATTTATTTGATATTAAACTTCTCAGTTCAGACGTTGAAATCTGCATTTGAATGCACGATAGCCTGGGTATTTCTTCACCCGATTCAACAAATTTTTGGAAGAACTGAACCGGCATAGGGCATGAACTGACTTGGTCGTAAAACCTGTTATCTGAAGATAATTAAGCAATTTAATCACAGCGCGAATGAATGTACCATGCCATACAGATAGGCTTTGGTCTATTGTGTTCAGGGGGTTAATCATAGGCAGACTTTGAATATCAGGTGATATTGGCATGGATTTCTATCATTATCATCTTCTCAAGCAATGTCTCTCCACAGAAGTAGGGTTCAACTCCAGGTGTTACATTTTTATTTTAGTTTTAGTTTTTCTTGATTATACAATGCTTCTTACCGCTAAACATAAGAAGAGTATTTGCTGGCTATCCCTTGATAACAACGTAACACCCATAATATTTTATATATGAACGAACTATTTATTGCTTACAGTTTTGCTTTTGCTCCTCACCTCTAAATGAATGAGAAAACTTGGTCCCTAGAATGATTATGTAAAACATTTCGCATTTTACCCTTGACTACTTGAAAAAGAAATGTTGAGGGGCCAATCATGTTTCTTTTGTTTTCTCGGGACTATGAACCTCAAGGCAGCTAATTAATTGGTTAACATACAATTGTAGAAATAGGCGAAGGGACATTTTCGTCGGATTCCGCATCTTTGAAAATATTTTCTCTTAATCTTTAGAAATATCGCAACAAATAGTAGGACTGAAGATACTATGGAGCCAGTAGGCAACACAGCCAACAATCTATCTTAAATCAAAGAGATAATAGGGTTTAAGATGCTATTAAGCCAGTAAGTCAGACAGTTAACATATCTTTCTTAAATCTAAGAGATTTTAGGATTGAAGATATTATTGAGTCAGTAGGCAATACAGCTAAATTGCAAGCTTTTGAATCCAAATTAGAGTCCAGATAGAAACGCCAAAACCAATAGAATACTTAAATGATTATATATTAATTTCTAAGAATATCAATGCTAATTTTGTATCCAATTTCTCTTTTTAATTTCAAATATTTTTAACATTTTCTTAGAGAAATTCAAATATTATGAGAATCTGTAATTAACTAACTAACAAAGCAAAGAAGTATACAAAGGTTTAAAATATCAAATCCTTTAAGAGTTAACCATGGCCTATATTGCTGGTCACAGAATATGTGGGCTTATCTCAGAATTGATAAGTTTAAAATCTGTTAGATGATAGAACATACTGTCGAAAATTGTAGCACCAGGGAATCCTTTAAATAATGAAAAGGCTGCTAGAAAATATTTGAACATAAATAAACTTTCTTGGAAGTAAACAATTATATGGCTTTCCAAAATTTTGTTTCGAGTCTTCTAGGTAGTAGATTTTTCTATTCTCTCTTCTTTTATGCCTCGTTTGTAATCAGAAGAAATATTCAAGAGATCAGATATATTTTATGTTTATGTATTATAAACAGGTAATTTAAATTAATATTCATATATTTCAGGTGACGTAGCAAAGTGGTTAACGCGGTGGATTGCTAATCCATTCCTCTCTGAGGGCGTGAGTTCGAGTCTCACCGTCATCGTTTGATACGTTTTGAGGGTTGAGTTTTTTAGGTTCTAAAAAATCAATTATTTCCAAAAATAATCACTCGGTATGATATTAAGCTTCCCAGCTTAGAAGTGAGGTCAACATTTGTGTACGTTGATATCGGTGAGGTTTTGGGCCCGATGCAACTACTTTATGGAAAGACTGAACCGCCATATGGCGTATACTGCTTTGACCACACAGCCAGTTCTCTGAAGATACTTAAACCTGTTGGTTCGACGCATAGGCGTGCACCCTGCCTCGCAGATCGACCTTAGCATCATACTTAGAGGGATTGAGCCTGTGAGGACTTGAAAGATCGACAGTTATTGACCAGGTTTCTTGTCATACTCGTCTTCTGGGGCAGGAGATTTTTATAGACGACCGGTGGTTAACTTACCCAGAGCCCCCCTACTTCAGATGCTCCGCAACAAACGAGGAAAATCGGTCCAATCAGACGTTACCCGCTGATACATACATTGTATTGAGGTTAGTTTTTAAAGATCGTACTGCGGCCCCTTGCTCCTAAGTGGGCGAAGGGAATATTCCAAGCGCACCTAAATCTCTAGACGGTCACTGAGGCCTGTGCTGTATGTTGTGAACTCGATTACTACATCCAGGGTTACCAAAGCTCCCACCGCCTCTACAGGAATGGAGAAACTTGGCCCCTAGCAGGATTTCTACACACCTACCACATTTTCACCATGAGTTGCTAAACAACAGGCCAATTAAGGGGCATAGCAATAAACTGAACTTTTTGCCAGTAGTTATTTCTAAGGCCTCTACCTCTGAGCCCGCTAACTCTAAGTTCAATTATTATGAGTAACCAATAATATGCTGCCATTTATTCCTCAGATTCTACAATTTGTATTTTTACTATAAAGTTTCTAATCTAAAAAGTATTCTGAATCGATTCCTCAAATAAGATAAATAATTTATTTAAGGGTTAGTTTTTGAATACTTTTGTTTTCCAGCCCAGGGTTTTTGGCAAACTTACAAGTTAGAGGTCTCGCCCACTGGCTCTCAAATGAGATAAATTAGAATAAAATTTTACCTCAAAATATATATTTAAGGGTTATGTTGTTTTGGTTTTCTTCTCTTGACTCTGGTTTAGTTTTAAACTGGCAGGTTAGCAGTCTCTCCTACTGGCTCAATAGCTTCTTCTATCCTATCATCTCTTGTATATATTCTGTAATCGAAAGATTTACTCTCGAGTATCTTCTTCAATACTTTAGATTGGATATATGCTTCTATGCTCTTAGAAAGCTCAAATAATTTAACATGTTTCTTATGATAACCTGTTACGATTCCCTCCGAGTAATTACATGAGAAACAATGTTCGTTTTACATTTAGAGATTAATGATTATTCATTAGTTTGTTAGCCTTATTTTCCCAATTTCTCCGATTCTACTGGCTACAGTATATCTTGATTTTAATTACTACTTCAACTAGAATGATTTCATGCTTCTTTTTATCATGAATATATATATCTGGACCATTAGTGACTTGGGATGTTGTTGTAACTATTTACCACAAGAGACAAATAAGAGAATTAGGAATACCAACAAATGTTGAAGCGTGCAAGCGATCACGGATACTAAAGAAAACTCTTGAAAGCGTATCATTCGATCGAAGACGAAATCTCGTTGAAGAAGATGAACTCGAAGGAAAGGTATTGGAGGCGGTAAGGAGGTTGTGTATGGCAGAACAAGGAGTACCTGAATCTAAAATGACTCAAGAAATAACAAAATGAAAATATATATATATTGACCCATAAATAAATATTTCTGGACGATTGTGTTGGAGTTTTATATCTGTCCTCATCATTGCATCAACTCTTATTTCAGCTAGTTTATCAGACACTGTTTCTTGGACCGAGTGGCCTCTTTCTCTCTTCTAAGATTTGATACTATATTTGTTACAATAAAGTATGTGTAAACATTTACAACCTCATTAGATCTTCTCGTGTAATCATGAGAAAGCATTCTATCACATTTTGTAGAAGACGGCCACTTTTTTAGGTGATTTGCTACAATGATTACATTTAGAAATTGCACCTAGAAAGTTATTGCGAGCCCGTCAACTGCAGAATCATGCTGAATATTATTGTCTATATTATATTCAATTTCAAAAGAAATGTTAATTACAACTTAGATATTCATCATCTAAATGTTAGTGGAATATATGATCGAATGTAAATTATATATTTGCGTTTTAAAAAATACAAGATCATTTAAGCGGTAAAATAGAAATTTACCCTTATTTAATAGAATATGAAACCCAATGTATTGTTACATTTAACATTTGGAAGTTCTTTTTGTTTTCCTTAAATGACAAGATTCAAAGGACTGCTTTTAAAATGATTGCTCCTAGCATATTAAAATTAGACTTCAAAATTTTATATTATATATAATATCTCGAGTTTAGGGTATATTGCAACCATGTAACAACTTCTGAAAGAAACTGCTTCATGCTGGAATCGAACTCTTATAGATTCAAGACAAACAGTTATTAAAAGCTTTATTACATCGGATATATTTAAGAATGCCCGATCCAGAGTCTAATTTACAACAATTGATCCATATAATGAAATGGTCAATATTTGAGATCCCTGCATTTAATATAGGCTAACCATTAAAGAAATAAGTCATTTATATATTAAAAAACACAGTTTCTGTTAGTAGTTTCTTGAATTTACCGTTTCCTGCTTTTCATTTAAACTCTCAACGCGGTTGATACATACTTTGAATTAGTCCTCTCAAAATTAATATTTTAGACCTTCAAACGGTATGTTAATCTTCAGTATTCAGCTATATTTGACTAAAATGCTAAATTATCCAAGATGTCTTTTGTGCCAAAGCATCCGAGGCCACAACATATGTTGTTTCTTTCAGACAACTCTTGTATTCCATATCAGGCTCATATGCTATTTTATCGTGCCGCGGATTACTTTAATTATATTTCGATTAGTGATTCAGAATTCTAGTAGAATGAAGGCTCTTTTATCATAATAATTGGATTTAAAGGCTCATTGTTTAGTTGTTTTCCACTCTGATATCTGCGGGGCCCTGTTCTATTATTTCTAAAAATAATGATAAGAAGTCTTTAAGCATCTAAAGGCCATATTCTTTTCACTTTAGAGGATTTAATATTTCGCCGTACCTTCAGTTGCTAATATGAGAATTGAGTTTGGCTGTGCTTTAATTTGCTGAGCATGTGCTCTATTAGGGTTCCTACATTGTTTATGAATCCCTTTATTAAGAATGCTATATAGCAATTAAGCAATGTGCTAATTTAGTTTTGTAAAAATTTTGATTAAGGTTTAGTTTTGATCATATATTTTAAACTCTGGTTTAAAATTCCTTAAAATCTCTGCCATTTGCAGTCAAGCTCTCCTTCTATTCATTTTTCCTCGAACATACTTCTACGAAAAGAATTTTATAAAGAATCTTCCTGAAAAGTTTGAATTATATCAAAGAACCAATTTATTCTACTTTTTATTTGTGTGTTTAGAATTGTGGGCTAATTTTTCAAAATCTATTTTACTTGCCAAATCAGTCGAGAAAATCAAAAAAAGCTTGAAAAATCCAGAGAAAAAATAAACAAACCAGGAGAGATTTTGTAGCTTCTAGAATTTCAGCTTTAGAGTTAAATATTCAGTAGTTTCCTCTCATTCAAGTTTAAAATATGCAAGATTGAATTGTTCTTTTGCAAGATAAATATTTCAGATTTAAAATATGCGTTTTGGGCACTTTATTCAATATTCTGTTCCGAATTTCTTTGTTCTATTTGATTAAAACATTTTTCTTTTGCTGAAATTTCAATTTTTTATAAATTGTTTTTGCAAATCAAATAGAATTTTATTGTATTAATTACGATAAGCTTAATAAATTACCCAAATATTTTTGTAAAAGATGGCTACTCTCAAACTCCCAAAATATGATTAATCTCAGAGAAAGCGAACAATTATTGATTTTGAGAGTTTAACAATAAATCAGAAATTTGATTTTAAAATCAAATAAAAAATTTCTTATATTTTTATAAAAAAAAGCTCATCTGGCCTGCATGGATTCTGAAAAAAATCTTCAATTCAGACAAACAATTCCACAGTTCATCCGAAAACTCTTCAACATCATCAACGATCCGAGACATCGAGAGCAGATTCATTGGAGTCTTTCTGGAGATACTTTCATCATTGTAGATCCAGCTGAATTTTGCAATTCAATATTGACAGCAAATTTCAAGCATTCCAACATCAGTTCATTTATAAGACAGCTCAACAAGTATGACTTTCACAAGATCAGAACCCCCGCATCTGAAAAAAGATTACCATCAAATCGAATGTGGGAATTCAGCCATCCGAATTTCAAGAAGAACAGACCGGATCTGCTGTCTTACATTGTGAGAAAAGCAACGAGTTCTGAAAAAAATTCTCAAGATGGATTGCAAGAATTTGAAAATGAACAAAATGTCGTGTTCCAGAACTATGTTGTCAATTCGATGGCCAATATCACGAAGTATTTTGAAATGATAACAGAAGATCTCACTGCAATCAAGAAAATGATTCACAAGAATCAAAATGGCAATTTAACAGAGCCTTCTGTTAAGACACTTGTCGCCGAGGACAATGCAACCTGTGCGGCCTATGCTTCTCTTATTTTTAAGAGACTCAACTTTCTGACAGTTTCAGTTGAGTCGATCTCAGATTTCTCGTTTTTCCTTAAAAATGAATCCTTTGATATCATTTTGCTTAGCAGCCATCTGCCCAATATAAAAGAAATCATGGCCAATATCCGATCCAAATATTCTATTTTACCAATAATTCTAACCACCGATGAAAAGGAAGACATTCAGTCACTGTATTATAAGTATCCTACAGCCAGCAAAATTTTGTATAAACCCTTTTCTCACGAGGAACTGATAGGGTACATCAAGACGCTAAATCTGGTATTTTCTAAATCCAAGGATGAAGATAGGCAGAATGGCTCTAGATTTTTTTATTCATAGTTTTAATTCTTACAAATAAATCTAAACTGGTAAATTTTAAGTTTTCTAAATATAGTATTAGCTGCTTTCAGAAATAGAATCATGAAATTCTGTCAATCTGAAATTCAACTGGTTAAACACTCAAAATGGCAAATATTGGTATCATGTTAAACGTTATTTTAGCCTCTTTATGATATTAGACTTTCTTTATGATTTCAATTCGAAGAAGTCAAAATGTGAATGATTCTAATTTCATTAATTCGATCGTGATTCTTTCAAGTACAATTTTTTTCTTTGATGATTTAAAACTTCAAATGAATTGTTAAGTAAAATTAATGATCGATTTGAATACTATCTAAAAATTTTACAAAATCTTCTTTAGAATTTATGATTAGATCTTATGATTATGAAATATAAGCCGAGGGGTCAGATTATTCTAAAAAAATTGGAAAGATTCTTTTGAAATATTAAGTGATTTGGTGAATTTTTAAGTCTTTGAAACAGAGTTGGATTCATTCTAACAGTCTTATGGATTCAATTGAAAAATTTAGTGATTTAGTTAATTTTTAGTTCTTTAAACAAAGATGAATATATTCTAAAAGCCTATCCAATCGCAAGTATTGAAGAAAACATTCGAGAGTATATCTTTCGATTACCAACGAGATGTTTGAGAAGAAAAAATTGAAGATGCCATTGAGTCAACGGGCAAGACAGCTGTCTTGGCAGGTTAGAGCCAGAGCTAAGGAAATAAAATGCAATCTACAATAAACCCTGAAATAAAGGGCAATCTTATAAAATCCTTAAAGATGCATTTAAACATTATCAAAATACTTTGAATTTGGGGTTTTGAAACAAAGTTCGATTAATTCTAAAAACCTTAAAGATTCATTTAAAATTGTTGAATAATGTAGTTTTAAAATTTTTAATTAGACCCCAATGCCAACAATCTTAGTTTCTTTCTTTCATAAATAACAATAAGAATATTTAGTGATTGCTTAATCTTGAGGTCTTTGAAACAAATTCCGAAAATCTGAGAACTACCACATTCTAAAAGTTCGATCCCCGCCTGTTTTGTTTCGAGAAACTCATGTTTAGAATTTCGAAGCTTGAGAGATCCTTTAAAACACAATGCTTCCTTTATTGTTGAGATGCAAAGATTTTATGCAGCCCTTTAAGTAGTATTTGAGTTTCCTCACATTAAACACTTGAATTGGTTGCTTTTGGTATAAAGAATCAATCGGAAAATATTCTTCTCCTTTGAGTAAAGAGGTGCAACGCGATCTATAAAAGCTAAACCTAGTCAATTAATCCAGCTTCAAGGTACGAAAAAATCAAAGTACTTTCTTGTTGCTTTTAGCCCGAGCAATTTATTTAAACTGGTTTTAGAATAGTTAGAGATCGCTTTAAGGAGAATCATCCTAAGATCCTATAACTCCACTTGCTCAAAGATCGCATATCACTACCCTTATGAATCGTCCCCCAATTATGCCTTGTGGCTTTGATTCCTGCCTCCTTCTTTGCCAGACTAGTTTCAATCATAGGATGAAGAGCCTTTCCATCAGAAGCCACTCAGTAGAGAAAACCACCGACTAGGGGAAGGTTGTATACCTAAATCAGGGGTTTGCTACCAGGATTTACTCCAGAACCACCCAATTAACTCTTATACCATGGCACAGGCATAGTACTACCATTACACTCCCCAGAGCCCACACTCTCCACAAGTTTATCCTTATATAGCACACTGGGTGGTTTGAACACTTTTGTAGTATACAATACTGGAGTCTTCTTGCATATCAAATTTCTCAGAGGCCTGTCGGATACTTCCTACTACGATCCTTTAAGGGTACTACCTTCGTGAGTAGTCACGAAATTCTATTTTTTGCTTATTAAATCCATTTCATCTTCGAGGGGCTTGAATGCTCAGCGCCAAAGTATTATCGGATGTTAACTCTAATTTGTGGAAATTTTGCATCCATCTGGATTATAACCCTTCATCCTGCCAAACCAAGGTTTTTAGATTACTATACCCTTCCCACTCGGGCGGCATTCTGGCTTCAAGTGATATATCCATATCCCTGCTGGTAAGATATTTTGCAATATATAAGAAAGATCTAAGTTAGGGGTTCTGTTTAGTCATCCAACGGGTATCTGAAGAAAGATTTTGAATACTTGTTTGGAATCAAACCTAGTTAATGAATGCCGATCTTTCAACCCCATTTATGGCCAACTCTCTATTCCATGATATAAGAGGTTGATTCACATTGTAAAGCATACGCCACCACATCACGATTGATGGGTTGTAATATCTCCTTGGGAGCAAGCTAATATATCCAATAGGTTTAAGCCTCGTGGTATTTTAATTGTTCTACTTAGTTGTTGTATTAGACCAAGAGACTCATAGATATTAACTAGTTCGTCAATGATCCAGACCCATACGACGAAGCTTGAAATATAACAATTGGTTGACAATATTTTATGCTTATTAAGCAGAAGTAGCAGTCTAAATAATTGGGGAACGCCTGGTATTTGATATCAAGGCTCTTCTAAACTAGTTCCTCTCCTTTAAAAAGTCTATAATTAAATAATATCAAAATAAATGTGTCCAAATACTCATAGGAGATCGGTATTACCGCAAAGATTGAATCGTACATTCAACATATCGTACCAGAGAAAGATATTGAAAGTATATCTTACGAAAATAGTACAGGAATCTACGATGGACTGAAAGATAGGTGCAAGTATACGGTTGTGGTAAGAAAAAGAGAGGATGCGACTCCTGAGGTGAAAGCAAGCGTGGGAATTGATGCTGCTAATTAAAAATATAAACAAAAGCAACCCATAATTAAATTTATTTATTTATCAACTATATTTGTACTTTAAATAAATATTTGTATTGGCTTGAAATATTTAGAGGTTATTCTCTTCAAATCAGCCTGCTATGATTGGCTTTCAAATATTTATTTGATCATCAGCTTAATGAAATTTCGGTTGCGCTTTGTACAAACTTGCCTTCTCATATTCAGGTGAATTTGAAAAAGAATCTGCGAATTTTAATTTTAAAGTAAAAATCCCATTTACTCCTTCCTCAAATAATCACAATGTAAATGAAACCATTTAATTTAAAACAGTTCTATAACCCCTTGAGATTGCACGATTATTTCCTCCAAGACTTTATTAGATAAAAGGAATTTTGTAGCATAAATTAAATTTGTAGACTTTTAATTTGAGGAGATGAAATTGGTGAGAAAAACCAAGCACAATTGAGCTCTAAAAATGATCAAATTAAAATATTGAATTAATAACATAAGCTAGGTTAAAAAATAAATTTAATTGTCGGTCAAGGCATATCCTAGAGGGGGGGGGGCGGTCGCTGGCTCAGAGGTTGAGAGGTCCTAGAAAAAACCACTGGCAAAAGGTTCAGTCCCTCGCTATGCCCCTTACCTGTTCTGTTTTTTAGCAGCCCATGGTGAACATGTGGAAGGTTTGTAGAGATCCTGTCAGGGGCCAAGTTTCTCCATTCCTGTAGAGGTGGTGGGAGTTT
>JARJDX010069117.1:0-15762 GCA_030264735.1 Gymnusa sp. GC000175 | reverse complement strand
TAAGTGGATAAAAACTTAATTTTTATTAGATAATTCTGATTTAAATTATTACCCAAATTTCATATTTATCATATACATTCTTTTAAAGTGTAATTTGATTATATTTTATTTCATTAAACATATTGCTTTGGGAGTCACTCATTTAATAAATCTCGGCTTATAATAGTTTATAAAACAAAAGCAATTTATATACAAAATTAAAAAGCAGTTTCTAAAGTAGGTGGTGAGGCTGGTTTGTTTTTTTCTTTATTTTGAGCACTAAAGTTATTAAACCTAGCTTGATTTGTAACAATTGGTGTGGAGTTAAAAAATTGTGCTCTTTGGGCTTGCAGTCTTTGTGAGGCAGTCATTTGTGGTTTAGGAAGATCTTTTTCAAAAAGTTGTTTGATGTTTTTAAACTTAGATTCCGTGTGCGGAGATTTACTTTCATTAGAAGCATTTGGGCTCTCATCTTCATGACAATCTTCTAGTATTGTAGAAGAGAGAACGTCGCTTCTAGGATTAGCAAATCTCCATTGTGATTTTGGTGATAATAATTTTGGAACCGGTCTGGGTTTTTCACTATTTCTATTAGGAGAACCTGGGGGATTAAATTTTCTGTTTCTCATATTTCTAGGAGAAGAACTTAAATCTAGAATACTGACATCTTCCTTAGAATTAGATTTGGTTGGTTGAATTTGTTGCTTAGATATTTTTAATTGCTCCACAGCTGATATTTTTTTTGTGGGTTGGCTAATTTTGGTCTTGCCATGCATTAATAAAAGTCTTTTAAAATCTAATCTAGAAGTTTGAGGATCTTTTTTATCGCTGCATGCCCAACTTTGCCGTGATCGACTTTCTGTTACTGATGGTATTTTATCTATGTTTGTATTAAAATCAACGTATTCGCCGTTATTTGGAGACCAACTTAATCTGGACTTTGATTTATCACCTATATAGCCTGTTTCAGGTTTCATAGCCTTGCTGCTTAAAGAGCTTTCAGAACTTACAGGTGATAAACTATTGTTTGATAAAGCTGGCGATCCTCTATCTACATCTTCAGCTTGTATATTCATCTTCTTCTTGCTTTTATGTATTGCGGCATACAGTTCGTCGTTGCTCATTGTTGATTTTTTCGGAGATAACAGTTTACTTTCCAAATTTGATGCAGCTTTTAATTCAAGCACTTTAGAGGGAGTTGATGAGTGAAATTCTCCAAGATTCCTTGGATCTATAGGTGATATCTTAAACGAATTATTAGTTATTTCTCCTTGATATTTATTTGCATGGATTGGAGAAAATTGATTTTGTGGTTCACAATGAAATGATGATTGATGATAAACGTTATAAGAATTAGGCACTTGTGATCTTAAATTGTAGTTAACTTGAGGTATTTGCACAGGAATGCCTAAATTTTGATGTATAGGTTGATCACTAAAATGGTTCTGATAAGAAGGATATTCCACAAAACCTTCAAAGTCATTTCTTCGAAATTTTCTGTCCATACTGTTTGTGTATTGAGTACTTCCTAATCCCCTCATAATGTCTGGAGTAACTGATCTCTCAGGAACAGCTACTTTATTGTACTGAGGTCTTCTATTTGGCAGTGTGCTGAACATTGGAGCTCCTCTATTTATAGAACAACCACGTTCAAATTCTCTTGATATTATATTGGAATCAATTATTGGATTATGATACCCATATATATTTTTTTGTTCCGCGTTGTTATACAACTGTTGTTGATTACTCGGTGAAAGTGCTCGTCCTGAAAAATTTAATCTTATAAATTCAATTATTTAAATATTAAAGTACATAGTAGAATTTGTAATATTTTTTTTAATATTATAAGCTTTCAACATTACTCGAATTATAATTTTTAAATTTTGAATGATTTTGCTTTGTAATGTATATAATTATTTTATTCGATTTAAAACTGCCAATTTGAATATATTTTTAATAAAAATTTAGGTAATTTTGGTTTAAAAGCAATAAAAACTGTTGAAAAACATTTTTTAGGTAAATAATCGATACAATAAAAAATATAAAAGCGGATCTTGTCTAAAACTATAATAAAGTATAAATACTTTTATTTCGTAAAATATCATCTTTATTGTAGAAATTAATCTACAAAATCGTAGATTATATGATTAATGACAAGGCGCAGTAAAATGGTTTCTTCATTCGTTTGGAATAAAGTATGTGATTTTGATGGAGTTATTATTTAATTATTTAAGTAATTTTGTTTGTTCACTTTTTAAAATATTTCATCAACATTGATTTATTCATAATACAAGCAAAAGTGAATAAATGCTGAATACAGTATGGCGTCGCCATACTCATCCAGAGCGGATTATACAAAGCAGTTGTAGTTCATAAATGTTAACACGCTCCTACAGTTGATAAAATCGACAAAGAGATAGAATTATTTTACAACCATCTCGAACAAGCTGACGCTAAGCAGTAAACACGACACCAATATTATTTTGGGTGATTTTAATGCAAAAGTCGGAAAAGACCATGTGATGTATATAGTTGGGGGAGTATGGATTAGGAACGAGGAATGATAGAGAATATCTCCTCGTGAATTTGCACAAGTATATAATCTAACAATGACGAACCAAGGAGGTTATACATATAGATCACCAAAACATTGACGTACGTAATCAAATTGATTACATTATGATAAATGAGCGATTTACAAACTCAGTCTAGAAAGTAAAAATTTTCTTGGTGCAGACATCGGTTCCGATCATAACACCACAGTATCAGACGTCCAGCTGAGGTTTGAAGAGCGTCCTAAAGCCACCACAGAAAAAGATCGAATAAACTACTTACGGATGAAACGACAAAACAAAAACTCAAAGGTAAGTGAGTAAGCTAAATCAAAACAAATTGCCATGGCAAATTCAACTTAACAATAACATAGAAGGCAATTGGTCAACACTACGTAATACCCTATTTAATACCAGCATACAATACTTAGGCTACCAGATATTCGTGATTTGAAGAACCATCGAAGAATATATAAAGATCGAAATAAAACCGAATATAACCTAATGAATCGGAGAATAGCAACAAAAATGAAAGAGACCAAAGAAGCATGGATGACAGAATGTTGCGAGGAAATAGAGCTACTACAAAAGAACCGCGATGAATTTAACTTACACAAAAAAAAATAAAAAAAATTGACAACGGCAAAAGACACATTGACATTAAAAGCAGAAGACGGAAATATGGTAATAGATAGAAATGACAAGAAAAGAGTGTGGGACACATAAATCTCTGTCAGGCTCATTCATTCTATCATCCTGAAACAGTTGGATCACATAATCGATCCAACTGTTCCAGGATGAGAGAATAAATGAACCTGACAGAGATTTAAGTGTCGACGGCTCTACTATCTTAAAATTTGAAGTTAAAAGGACGATAAAATCTGCCAAAACCTGAAATAAGCTCGGAGATGTTAAAGCTTATTAACGTTGAAAACATAGATATCCTTACCAACCTGCTAAACAACATTTGATACAGAGACACGATACTACAAGATTCGTTAAGATCCACCTTCCCGCTAATACCAAAGAAGATGATTGCCAAACCAAGAGACCATCGCATAATCAGCTTGATCAGCCAAAGGCATTTGTGCGATCATTCATAGCAAAATATAACAAATTATAAACAATTCATAAGTGAAACACAAGTTGGATTTCGTAGCGGCTTTAGCACTCAAGAAGCGTTATTAGCTTTAGATATGCTTGTACAATAATGTCTAAGCTGAATCTTGGAATCGCGAAAGAGAAATTTACGTATCAAAATCGTAGGAAACATCTATTGCAACCTGCAGAAAACGCAAATTTCACTAGCTCTACGGAGAAGAATGATGAACCTTACTTTATGGAGTGAAATTGTGGATCTTAATAATCACAAGCATGAATCGGCTGGAGGCATTGCAGTACATGGCTCATATTATGACCAAGAGATACTTAGAACAGCTAGGACCTGTGCAGAGTTCGCAAACACGAACCATTCAGACTCATCATGCAGGGGAAGATAGAGGGGAAAAGGGACATTGAAAGGAAGGCAAACAATATTAGACTTTGGACATATAAGATCAGAGATCAGAGCAGCCCAAATCAAGAACAGTTTAGGTTACTGGTCGCCAACCTTTAATTTTAGGATGGCAACATAAGAAGAAGAAGACAATCCAATTATTTAGTTCCTTTATTTTTGTAGTACTTTGACTCGTTTTAATTTACGCACTGAAATTAGCTTCTGCAAACCAATTAAAAAAAATGAATCAAAGCCTACTAATATGTGCAGAAATCCTAATGCTTTATTTCTTAATAAATTGAGCCCTGTTGGGTTCAAAACTTCTACCCTGCATGTTGATCCAGAAATAATTTTGCACACTTTTGGACATTTTTACGGTGATATGGAAAGAGCCTCCACGTGGCATCCCTGGAAAAGGTTCCTAGAATAACGCTTGTGGATGAGAATTCCTCAAGTATAATTTTTATGAACACGGCCAATCCTTCCAATGATAAAAGCATGGATAAACCTATTCAATCCATATTTTTATAGATCTTATACATTAAAATTTATGCTTACTCGTATTTACCCTGTTATAAATAACCAAAATCCCAAAATGCATACGTGGTATTGATCATTAAGTAAATAAGATCTTTCTGCCGACCAAAAAAATAATAACTTTGGGTACATTTATATTTAAGATTCTTCAAAACTTAATTAAGTACCTATTCCTTTTAAAATATTGTATATTATTCTCCAGGGTTGAGAGGAAAGTATCAAACTTTAAGAGTATAAAACCTTACACAGTGTACGACTTAAAAACGTGTGAAAGTTATCTGTTTGGTTGCATTGCATTTACAATAGTTTAAGTTTAGAACTACCCTAGTAGAATTTACTCTATTGAAAGAATGCCCTGTTATCGAAATTGTAACATATCGTAAATGAAGAGATTAGAAAACTTCAAAATTTTTAATTTACAGTCAAGAGAGCGTAACCATGTACAAGTTTATTTAATTATGTGCAATATATATTCCCGGAGAGAAATTATCATAAAATTAATTTTTTCTCAAAGTTTACATGTTGAATGGAATTATTCTTGTTGTATTAATTTGGCAAATATAAAAAAATGGTGCAACTTTAATATTTGCCCAAAGAGTTCACAAAGTCGAGCATATTTCATCAGATCCTTTTATGTATATATTCTTTTATCTTCTGTCATGTAACAATCCTTTCTCCTTTGTTCTTTAGGGAAAAGTTTTAGAACTATATAGGTCTAGGTGCGGGAATGACTCGCTTCTAGTTCTTTTACAAATTTACCGCCATGTTCTTTGATATACATGACAAAGCCCTTAAATAACTTGTAGAATGTACACGACTTCATAATGATTGTGTTGTGGAACGAAAAAGAAATACAACATCGGAAATAATTTTTAAAAAGTCATTGCATTGTAACTAAACAAAAATTGCATTTTCAAAATTGAAACATGAAAATTTGGCTGCCTATCAATTGGAAGTTGTTCTTCTGAAGAATAATACATATGGATGGTTAAACTACAACGACCAGCAAGTTTGTTTGTGAATTTTATTGGATATAAAAATTATTTGATCTATTATAAGCAATATGTTATTAGTGATAAAGTTATAGAACTAGATGTCGAAATCATATTAATGAAATTAAACCTTATCCCATGGTATTAGTGGATGGATAACCAATTACGGAGGTCCAAATATAACCTGGAGCCTAGCGAACAGTTATCACAAGTTAGCCATTCATTAGACGATAGGGTCAACAGAACTGTGTTGGTGATTTGGAATTCCTTTCTAAAAAGACCATCACCATCATGCCAGAAATGAATTTAGTGTAACACATTCAGATTTGGTGCCACGGTTACTTAAATTGTGTTAAGGTAGATTTAAACGTAAAACCTATGCTTTGTAGGTTCAAAGCATAGGTTTTAATGTTAAAATGTTGTTAGAAGTTCCGTCGAACATTTTTGATTTCGATTTGGTGTGAAGGAACAAAAAAGAAACGACGATAGCTTATGCAATTTTTTAACAATTCCTATAACTTTAACTTTTTGTAAAAATATTTTAGTAAGTTAAGCTCGTAAAGAATTATTAACGATCTTCAATGTGTCAGGAACAACAACTAGGAATTAATTAACAAATTGACTCAGTTGATGTTTTTGGTAGGTACCTACATTTTTTCATTACGATTTTACTTATTTGTCAATGTTTTAAATGGGAGTTCAATTGGTAATTGAATAAATTTATAAAAATCTTCTAGGTACCATATATTTCTTGTTTTCGTGGGACGAAAATTTAATTTTTGACCCCTGGAGCAACATTTTCTTACAGCAGCACTGCTAAGATTCCGAGACGCTTTGCAAAAGCTTAATTTATTATTTAGAATCCCAAAATTTGTTTTTTCTTGTTTTCTCGGGGAGAGGGACGAAAATTTAATTTTTGACTCATTAAGCAACATTTTCTTACAGCAGCACTGCTTAGATTTCGAAAGGCTCCGCGAAAGCTTGAATTATTATTTAAAATCCTAAAATTTGTTTTTACAAGTCTACACCAATCAAATTTTCTTAAATTTAAAATTGTTTGAAATGATTGTGGTTTTATGTAATCGTTGCAGATTTAATATATTACATCAAATTTACTACAAGAAAACCAAAATTACCATTTATTTTTTTTTTTTTTCATTAAAAATATATTTTCTTTAGTTTTTCTGTGTGAAACGGAGTTTGTTGGCTTTATTTTTCCTCATTTTAAGCTGTTAAAAAAAATCGCGCAAAAACGAATCCACGTTAAATGGAGGCGCTTAAAATAGGGGCTAACTGTATTTAAAAAATTATTTATTTGATTTAGACCAAAGTTGGTAGACCTGAATTTGTATTTGTACATGTTGTTTCGCTACCTCCCTCCCTCCCTCAGAAGAGGCAAATGGGAATTTATTTTTTATTTAATTATAAAAAATTTGTATTCAAAAACGGTAAATCTACTTATTTTAGTTTACAGTATATTATTTATTTTTATTTTGCCCAATTTTAATAATTTTCATTTGCTTCTTGTGACGTTGGTTGCATGGGTGGTAACGAGGCAATCTGTACAAATAAAATTTATGTCTATCAATCTTGGATTGAGGCTATAAGTAGCTTAAAAGGGGAAATAAATTATGATTTTCTCCACATACGGTACTTTATTTTTTTAAGAAAATATAATAAATACTTTTCAACTTGGGTTGATTTCAAAAGAGATTTTTTGATATTACCACCTTTCTTTTACCTTAACTGTTTTAAAGGGCATTTTTTGTGAAACAAACTTTATTTAAATATTGCATATTCTCAGTGAAGGATTTTCTTACAGAGGCTCCCCAACTTGACCAAAATGTTTTAATTTTTCAAATATTGTGACTAAATTCTGGCCAATTTTAACGAAAAATTGCCTTAATTTGATCAAAAACGTTAAAATTTTGAAGAAAACCTCATAAATTTGAAATTAGGACCATTTTCGTTGAAATGTTGGTGATTTTTGGTAAAATTGCTATAATTTTGTATAAATTTAAATTATTTCACAAAAAATTAGATACGAGTTTTCTAAAATTTGAGTGATTTTTGTCAAATGATTTTGATTAAAATTACAACGATTTTGATTATACCTCAGCAATTTTTCTTAATGTTTTGACGTTTATCGGCAAATTACGTCAAAATTCTTTAAAATTGATATGAATTTGGTCTAATTTGAACGATTTTTGCCAAAACTTAGAGCTTAGACGATACTTGGTTTAAAATACTAAAATGTTCATTAATATTAAGCTCTTTTTCTTTAAAATATTTTGATTTAAACTGCAATGATTTTGGTTAAATTTAAAGAATTTTATAAAAATTTAAATGATTTCAGTATAAATTATTTATGCTTTGGGAGTTTCTCAAAATTAAGTTGCACTTGGGAACTGGTAAGTGACAAATGTGCACTGCTGTTTTTATATTTTGAAGAGACCTATTCTTGTCGCATTCTCTACATACTTTGCAAAATTCACTAATAATAAAAAATTTATAATTTTAAATATGAATTTCAAAAATTTTGATTATTTGTGGAAATAAAGTCAATTTAATTCCAATGCATTTTTTATGGGATCTCTTAAAGTCAACATTTCAAGATGAAATTTTGTTAGTTAATCGCTTGTAACTTTTTTATTTTTTGTACCAATTTTTTGTAAAAATGTTTTTTAACTTCCCATAACAGATAAAATTTTAATTTTTCAGAAAGTTTCCATTTCTTTACTTACAGTTACTTAAATACAAAATTTGATTTGCCTATTTTTTAATTTTTTTTTTTAATTGTGATCTTCAAAGACCAAAGTTTTACTCTCAGTAGGTAGCCAGGTAAATTTTAAACATAATCTGTAAATTTAGGATTATTTTGACTTTTTTAAGTAATCTCTAAAACTCATCAAATTTTTTTAATAAATACTTTTAAAATGTTGGTGTAACGTATAGGAAGATTAAGCGACAATATTATTTTTGCATATAATTATGGATAATATAATTTTCAACACATCAAAATTAAAATTTTTTAGTTTACCCTTGTAACTTTTTTATTTTTGCACCAATAATTTTAGTGAACAAATTTTTTAATTCTTCAATTCTCCATTTGTAAGAAATGTGTTAGTTCTTTGTATATAATTCAAGTAAAGGTTTCTTTTCAATTTATTTTTTCAAAAATACCGGGCATCCTGTGACCAATATGTAATTGGGGAAAAATTAAGGCGACTTTATAAATATATGAACTAACAAGCACCAACCCTCACACATATACCCCACATTTAACATGGCAGAAGGACTCAGTTGATAACTAGTTGGGGTAAAATCCTAACAAATAGAAAAACTAACTAAATATTTTCGAAAAACTATGCACTTGCAAAAGTATTAATAGTAATGGTTGGTAATAATAATATGTAAATTAACAATTTTAACTACTTTTGGAAAAATTATACTAGTATATATCGTACTACTATTTGCGCATTTTAGAAATCATTGCGTGATAAATATGTCATGCCAAGGAAAAACTTTTAATCAAACCCAAATTTACTTAATTTTTTTTTAAATTTGTAATGAATTATCAATTTAATCACCCAATTTGTTCTTGTGAATACTCATCTTATAGTTTCCCTCATAAACTAGCAAATATTTAATAAAAAATACAGTTATCAATAAACTTAAGTTTAAGGTTTTTAAAAATTAAAACCAAACTAATGAAACCAAATCTTTAAATAAAAAATAATAAATTGGACTTCCTAAAAATAAAAAAGGGGCAAGCGCAAAAATATTATTCATTTCAATAAATATATAAACAAATTCACAAAAGCATGCACAAAAATGTACTTCGTGAAATAAAATAAAATGGATTCATGCGAGTGATTTAAAAAAATATGAAAAGCTCACCTGTTCTACCTGTTGTATATTTTTTATATATAACGTGTGTACATATATGTATCACAGAAGTAAATAAGCGTGCGCTAGTCCATGCGTCCGTGCAGGTGTCAACTCAGAAACGAGAAACAGTCAAACACACATTTCAACTAAATCTAAATATACAGCTTGAATACAATGGATATTTAACAATGAGTATATTTTTACAACGAATCATATTGAATAACATTTGTGTGTGCACTTTATAACTGATTCTATGAATCATACTGGAGTCTTGAGCGTGTTCCCAAGGATGTGTCATCAACCGAGCATTTTAGTTAAAAATAATGATGAAAAAATGATGAAATGAGCATTTAACCCCTGTTATTGGTTAATTCGATTAATAAATTGCATTGTATTTGATTATGACTGTGTAAAAAGTTAAAAGTGCGAAATAAGAAATATTTTTGCTTTTATTTTTCTTCATGAAAGTGTAATAATTATAACAATTCATACATAAAGATAAGAGGCATGCACACTAAATATTGAAAACATTATTTACAACTAATTTACAAATTAAAATTAATTACGAAAAAACGCGATAAACACACAAAATCCATGCAATAATAAATAAATAAATGCATTAAATAAACAAGATGCAAAGAGAACAAAATATTTTAGAATTGTGCAGAACGTTTTATGTTGAGTAAATAAAACGTACTGTATATATCTAGTATTTGTCATGAATTTTGTATGGTCATTTAATAAATGAAAAAAATCAAACATCAATTTAAGGTACTTTTATGGCATAATATAGTAATTTAATGTTTGAATTCAGTCTTTAAGTAAAGAAATATATCACAATACTGACACATATTTATACAACTAAAACTAAAAGGAAGACAATGATTTACAAGTGTGCGCCATACACGTGTGCAATGTGCAACTAAACACTGATTTGATTGTAAATAATATTAATCAGCCATATTCATTAATATTTAGTGTTCTGTCACCTTAAGCAGTTAATAATGAATATGGCCAATCACCAAAAGCAAGGATGGATTGGGAAAAGGAATGTCCCATTACCAGCAAACATTTTCCACTAAAAAAAACCCACGACCGATGTGCACGATAAATATGAGACTGGTGAAATTCGGGGTGAATGTTTCATCGATTTTTGGATTGCACGCGCAGTTACCAGATCTCTGTATCTGCCGTGGATATGGACAAAACTCTAGCGCGATGTTCTGAACTATCAGCAGGAATGATCACTCTGCTCGGCTTGGAGAGAATGTATTCCTGCGCAGGATCATGAAGAAATGAATGACACTGTTTCTCGCATAATTTCGGAGATACAGTCGCGGGATAATTTATCCTTTCCCGCCACAACTCCGCGGCTATTTCCTTTTCAATACGGTCCTCTATGTCTAATTTATTTTCAAGATTATTTATTTTTCCCGTTAAAGGTGCGTTTGCCATGCGATAACTTTCGCTGCGTTTAATTTTGCCCGAATTGTTAGGATTAAGATTTTCATTATTTTGTGCTTTTGTGAATTTTGTTTGTGGAGCTTGGATGGATAGGGGCTTACCTTCTTCAGTAGGAGATAAAGCGGTGTGTGGCTCTTGCATATTTACATATGCTCCGCGCGCGTTGTTAATTGGCTTAGGGGACATCGGTCTTGGAGATACTATGGTAGAGGGAGGCATGCGTACAAATTCAGATGTCGTACAGGTCATTCCAGACGATGCTTTTATAACCACTTTACCTAATTGTGGAGACAGAGGCCGGCTATCATCAGCAGTTGGAACTCGAGCCGTTTTCATATCTTGAGTGACTGGCCGGATATGCTTAGCTGTTCTATGAGTGGGAAGAGGACTTTGAGCAGGAGAGGATTGAGCTTTTACAAAAGGCCCTGGTTCAAATGTTGTATGTGCTCCTTTGCGTCTTTTCAAACTATCCGAACTGTACACTACTTTTCCTTCAGCATCTAATGTAACCCTGGCACCTTGTCTTCTTTTTCTCTCTAATGAATCCGCGGTAATTTGGCTATGCAGATTATTATCAGGATCGTTACAAGGAAGTTCATTAAGCGATATGTATTCCGTCTCACGTATTTTTCCCGACAAAACAGTTTTTAAATTGCGATTCACCACATCGTTAGCGTATATACCAGGAGCTGCCTTTTCATTATTATTCTTCACATCCGAAATAGTAACATATTCCCCGGAATCTATAATTGCATCAATATCGTCCGTATTTTTATTAGGTGATTTGCTGTCTCTTTTAGAAGCTAAATTTGAAAAATTTAATTTTAATCGGCCAAACATGTTATTTAAAGGTAGTAAGGTAGCTTTTAAAATAGGTTGCAATTGTGGTGATTTGGATGGAGTGGGTTCTTTTACAACCACAGAACCACCACTAGGTGAAGGAGCCCTATGCGATGATTTTGTAATACTAGGTGCATCTTGCGTTTCAATTGTTGCATAACCAGTTTGGGGATTTACATTAATCAATTGTATTTTTGAGTTTCCATTAATAATACTTTTACTTGTAATATGATTGTTGTTTTCACAAGGTTTAATGGGTAAATCAAGTTTTGTCTTCTCCTCATTTTTTGAGCCCAAACAATCAAAATTGTTATTAATTCTATTATCTTCATAATTATTACTTTTAACACTCTCATCATCACTCTGAGAAGGTGTTATTACGCACATGGATGGAATCCGGCTGGAATTAATGGTGGTTTTTACACGAATTCTCTCAATTCTATCAGGACCCTCCATATCTGATGATTCCGAGAATTCAAATTCCGATCCGCTTCGCACACCATTCGGGCTATTAATAGATTCTATAGGAGAACTGGATGTGTTATGACCACTATCTGGAGATACATCACCATCCGTTTGTTTATGTACTAGCGCTACCACCGTGGCTTTATTATTGGCAGGGCTTCTTTTAACTGTGCCAGTCTTGTCGCTTCCGTAATCCCGTTCTAGCGAACTTTCAGGTGATTTGTCTTTGTTTGAAAGCTTTGTTAAGGAACTTATTCTTTCAGGAACCGCGGGCCCTATAATTAACGATCTATTGCTCACTGCTGCTCTTAAAGTAGTGCACACTGTTCCAGCTGAACTTGTTGTAGTCGAAGTCGAACCTTTTCCAAATAATTCATACTCATTCTCAGCACTTAACACAGTATTATTAGAACTGGAATTGGAGAAGGTGGAAGTGGAATGTAGAGGAGTTACTGGAGAATCTTCTTCTTTTAAAGTTTTTAATCCACTATCCATGTGAAAAGATGTATAATAACCTTCAGTATCACAGGAATACACAGAACTTGTTTCACCATCTTCGTGTAAATCGTGAATAATATCAGGTGTAAGAGTGCCCTCACTTGTAACACTTCCAGAAGCAGACGTGTTGATGTTGTATCGGCGTCTGCTATTTACTGAACTAGGCGCGTGCTGGTTAAGAGAGTTATTTGATGTCGCAGCTGAAGTTGTGGATTTGGGTTGAGTTGTCGTTGTGATTTCTGAGCCAATGGAAGCTCTGCCACTTTCTGAACTAGCGCTCCAATTACCACTGGAAGAATGTGGTTCATCTTTGTTACCACCTGAGCGCCTTAAACGTCTCTGAGCGGAACTGTCACGTAAACGAACTGATGCAATGTTCATTGCTGCTGTTAAAGGAGTGTTTATAGGAATATTAATGCTAGATTTTTCAGAGGAAGAACACGAAGGTTTTCGTTCATGCAACGATTTTCGTTCTTTATCGATATTTCGTTTTCTTTTCACCGTTACTGTTTCGTAAATGTTAAAATCTTCGTTATCAGTAGATTTATCGTTCGTTTTGGAATCCGTGTAATTCGTAATCATTTTTAATCTATTCTTTCCCCATTGTTTAAGAGTATTAAAATGCGATTTTTTAATCTCAGGGGATGATTCTTTTTTAGCCGTCCGTAAGAGATCGCTGCTCTTACTACGGGATACAGCACCAGTAACTGGGGATTCCGGCTCATCGGTTGGAGCCGAAGAGGATTGATCCTCCCTGTTAATTAACCGCAATTAGTAATTTGATACAAATATCTACAAAATTTTTAATTTCAACGTGCTTATGTTAACAAAATAAACTGTACACAAAAAGTTTTGCGAAGAAATTTGAAGAAATTAAGGCCAAATTTATGTGCATGCAAGTTAATTCCATATAATTTTTAACGATAAATATTAATAAGTACATACCCCGCCGTCAACGCGTCTCGGATTTCTTTTTGGTCGGTTCCAGCTAGCGTGTTCCTTCTTCTACTTCGGGGTTTACGTGAACGCGTTCTTTTCCGTAACGTGCTGCCATCTTCTGTTTGGTTACCTACATCTCCCTGCATTAGAGATCTTCTCTGTACACACATTCTATCAAAACTTTTTCCTGTTATATCCACAACAACCACCTCTGCAGGAAACCTAAACAAAAAGAAATTTGAATGCAGGTAGTATAATTATATAAGCAACGGTTTTGACGTAATAATAAATCACTTGAGACTTTTAGCGTAGCACACACAACGTTATGACTGCGGAAGCAAGGCAATATATAAAGTCGAGATAAAAGTTTATGTTGTGCATCTCCATGGATCGTAAAGCATATTAGATTAGGCCATAATATAAAAATATATCGCGCTTTGCTGTGTGCGCCGATTGACATGATAAATAAAAGTAAACTTACTTCAGAGCAACCACTTGTAGTTGTTCTTCAGGTGATGGAAGTTTGTGGTCAATTCCTTCGTCATCAGAAAGTATTGTACCGTCTGTAATATCCCCGTCTGTTGTAACCGTATTGGAAAAAATGCGTGTCGGACCGTCAGCTGTTACAGTTATATCTCCTAGTGCTTCAGTCGATGTCCATCTTCGAAGTTCTTCTACAACCGCGGGCTGCAAATGAAACAACAAAAACATGGTTAATAATTAATGTTAACGAGCTTAATAATTAATTTAGTTTTGTTGATAACATTAATATGATTGTATGAAGATGCTTTTTTTGGGATACTTTTTTGCGTTTAATACCTTAAAGCAGAACTTTAAGCGCTTATGAATTTACATTAATATTTTAAGAATAACATAAAACTTTAGAATATTAGCATTCTAAAATAAAGCGCCGCTTATAAAAAACTTTATGAATAATCCTTAACAGCAACAAAGAATTCTCCTGACGATCTATCCATCAAATTAGTCTGCAATAAATCCAGTCCTATAAATACACGCAGCCGATGAGTATCTTAAAAAGCGTGAGTAATGAGTTGTACGGATGGAATAACTAAGGAACCTGTAAGGGTTAGGTTAGCTATTTGATCACACACCTTCGAGTCAAATGTTGCAAGGTAGTAACCACCCGCCGCGTACCTGCGAGTCAGCTTCACAACAAACAACAATTTTCATGCTTTTATAAATTCTGCAGGCATGCGATGAAGCGCTGATGTTTTATTTTAATCTTAATTTGTTATAAAATGTTGCGTTTGGTGAACGACATACATGTTTTTTATTTTGTTCACAATAAAACAAAATTTGGTTTTATACATAGAGGATTCACGATTTAACTTAAATTTGATTGACTGTTTTAATCATTGGGGCATCAGATCTACAGTTTTATTACAAAGAAGTAATGTCTTCAATAACTATCTCAAATAGTAGTAATAGTAAATAAAGTAGTAATAAAATATAAGTTCGAACAGTGAGAGTTGATATCCTGTATCCATACCTATAAAATATATTTATATAATGCAGATAAAAAGGTGTTTTTATACAGAGTTTGTTTTGTTAGCCGAATTGTGTTAGAGGGTCTCTGTTTTCGTTAGTTATGTTTTCACAGAAATGACCTCTTGCACCACCACGTCTCTAAACGTGGGTTAAAATTACTTATTATATTATTTCTTCTATTTGTGGTGTGCCATTCACTAATTTCATTATACCTGGTTTGTAAACAGTGACGGACTGGGAAAAAAAAACCGGCCCTGGCATTTAGATTATAGCGGCCCACGGTCAAAAATATACCTATATATTAATAAATTAAATTTAAAAAATTCAAAAATCTAAATTCGTATTCAAAAAGAAATGATGCAATTAGAAGACTTTGTAACAGTTCACTTAATTCTGCAGTTTTGTCGATAATTTCGTCAGAATCTAGATTCATGTGAAATATCTTTTTCTTTTGCCATCAACATGAACGATTCTAAGTGATCATGGGACATTGTGCTTCTCAAGCGATTCTTGATCAATTTCAGAGTTGAAAAGCTTCGCTCACATGCAACGTAAAAGAAAGGGTCAGTAGAAACTTATAACCTAGTCTAGTCCAATTATA